>CAUYPO010065885.1:0-105978 GCA_963574435.1 Cheirogaleus major
AATATATAGAAAAAATGAGCCAGGCATGGTGGCGCATGTCTGTAGTCCCAGCTACTCGGGAGGCTGAGGCAGGAGGATTGCTCGAGCCCAGGAGTTTGAGGTTGCTGTGAGTGAGGCTGACGCCACGGCACTCACTCTAGCTTGGGCAACAGAGTAAGACTCTATCTCAAAAAAAAAAAATTTGAGGGTCAGTGAAGCAGTCCAATATCAAGATAATACAAGTCACAAAAGGAGGCCCAGTGCCATGGCTCAGGCCTATAACCTGGCACTCTGGGAGGCTGAGGTGGGAGGATCACTTGAGCCGAGGAGTTTAAAACCAGCCTGGGCAACACAGCGAGACCCTGTTTCCACAAAAAATTTAAGAATTAGCTGGGCGTGGTGTTGTGTGCCTGTAGTCCCAGCTACTCAGCAGCCTGAGCTGGGAGCATTGCTCGAGCCCCGAGGTTATGGCTAGTCACGATTACACCACTGCACTCCAGCCTGGGTGACAAAAAGAAGGAAATTACAAAAGGATAGAGCAGAGCAGAGAGAAAAATGTCAATGAAAATTCAGGGGGAAAGCAGCCAAGATGTCTTTCAGTAGGTGAATGGGTAAATAAACTGATATATCCAGATAATGGAGTGAACATGTATACATTTTGTATATTTTTTCCTCCCTCCCTCCCTTTTTTTTAAGAGACAGGGTCTCTGTTGCCCAGGCTGGAGTACAGGTAGTGCAGTCATAGCTCACTGTAACCTGTGAATTCTTGGGTTCAAGTGATCCTCCTGCCTCAGCTTCCCAAGTAGCTGGGGCTACAGGTGCAAGCTACCAAGCCCCACTAATTTTTTGTAGAGACAGGATCTTGCTATGTTGCCCAGGCTGGTCTCGAACTCCTGGGCTCAAGCAGTCCTCCTGCCTCAGACTCCCAAAGTGCTGGGGTTACAGGCGTGAGCCACTACGCTTGGCCCAGACGATGGAATATTAATTTGGTGCTGAGAAAAGAGCTGTCGAGCCATGCAAAGGCAAGAAGGAACCTTACGTGCATATCGCTGTGTGAAAGACACCAGACTGAAAGGACCTCGTGACCGCACCGCTGCGGCATTCTGGGAAAGGCAAGCCCGTGGCGATGGGAGAAGGCTGAATAGATGGATCGTGGGAATTTCAGGCACTGACGCTGTCCCGTGTGGTGCTGCAGCGGACGCGTGTCACGTGCATCTGCCCGAGCCCCTGGGCTGTGTGTGGAGAGGAGCCCAATGCAGACTGTGGCCTCTGGGTGACTGTGACAGGTCGCTGTGGGATGATTGGTTGTGACAGACGGGCCACTCTGGGGTGGGGTGGGGTGGCAAGGTCTGTTGGATGATCTAATTCGAGAACACAACGTGAGAACTGGAGGATGTGCGTTCCAGGTTGAAGGCACCCCTGCACGGTGGTAGGGGACGCTCCCACCAAGGGACGACGTCGTGGTGGCATTTCACTCAGAATATCACAGGAGGAGGGGAGAGATGGCCACACGCAGGGCCAGGACTCGGCAGGGCAGGGGCAGGGCAGCGCCGGCACAGCTCTGAAGGGCCGTGATTTCCAGGCTGGAACCCACGTCCAGCCAGGTCTCACTCGGGTGTGAGCGTCACATGAAGACATTGTCAGGCACACAGGCTTTCAAAAATTTGACCTCAGTTCTCTCTTCAGGAAGATACTGTAGGATTTGCTTAACTGAAACGATGGGACAAAGTCAAGTAAGAGAAACACGGTGTAGACCCAGCGTTAGAGACGGGCATCGCGACACCACGGCTGAGGGCCGAGGGAGCTTCCAGGGTCACTGCAGGGACTGAGCCCCCTGGACAGTCCTGGGGCCGGAGAGCTGGGGAGAGACCGGTCCAGGAGGACGGACAGACAGAGCACACACTTCTTAACCTCAGGAGATCCAGACGGCTGGCATGAGTGTGACACTCAGAGAACTTAGCAAAGCAAAACGCGAATGAAAACTACGGGAAATACATGCACTGGGAGAGCAGGGAGGAGGGACGCGTGAACGGGCGCTCACTGCTCTTTGTTAGAGGGAGATGAACGGGTAATGCCTAAAATGGAGAAGTAACAATAGAATTTCATTCAGAACCGTGGAAACAAGTACCAAAGGAATTAATAAAAGAAGTGACCAGCCTGAGCAACATAGCGAGACCCTGTCACTACAAAAAAAATTTTTTTTTAATTAGCCAGGCGTGTTGGTACACTCCCTAGTCCCAGCTACTTGGGAGGCTGAGGCAGGAGGATCACTTGAGCCCAGAAGTTTGAGGCCACAGTGGGCTATGATCATGTCACTGCACTCTAGCCTTGGTGACAGATGGAGATCCCATCTCTTAAAAAATCTGCTGGGCGTGGTGGCTCACACCTGTAATCCTAGCACTCTGGGAGGCCAAGGTGGGCAGATTGTTTGAACTCAGGAGTTCGAGACCAGCCTGAACAAGAGCGAGACTCCGTCTCTACTAAAAAAATAGAAAGAAATTAGCTGGACAACTAAAAATATATAGAAAAAATTAGCCAGGCGTGTTGGCGCATGCCTGTAGTCCCAGCTACTTGGGAGGCTGAGGCAGGAGGATCGCCTGACCCCAGGAGTTTGAGGTTGCTGTGAGCTAGGCTGACACCACGGCACTCTAGCCCAGGCAACAGAGTGAGACTCTGTCTCAAAAAAAAAAAAAAAAAAATGAAATGACAGTATTGGTCTCTGGGGAGAGTGAGTAAGGGAGGGGTGGGAAGGAGTGTTTTCCCAACAAACCTTGTAGATCCATTGGAGTGAAGTCCATGTAGAGCTCTGAAAAACTGTTCGTCTAGAATCAGGGCTTTTGGTAATGCACATGTTTTCAGGTAGAGAAGAACAGTTTATAACTGATAGATCCCCGTAAAAGAAGGGACTTCAGGAAGATAGAAAGTGACCCTTGGAGGCAGGCATCAAATGCAAGAAGGGAGAGTGAGCAGATGTAGTGGTGAGTCTAAACAGATGTGATCTAGATGTGTTAGAATAAAGTCTTAATCTGCGTGAATAAAAAATAAAAGCAAAAGGGGGCTAAAATGCTCACGGTATTGAAAACTTCTGAAGAGTTTGTATTATCTGGGAGGAAGATATCAAGCGTGGCTGTTAAAATATCAGACGAATGTTAATAGTAGAAGGGAAAAACAGAGAAGACAAGGAAGGGAGTATGGGAGAAGCAAGCGAGACGGACACAGCAAGGTGGCAGAAGTGCATGCAGTGGCACGTGTCGGGAGTCACAGTGACCGTGGACGGATCCACTACTTCAGTTAGGACAGATCGTCAGGCTGTTTCCAAGAGACATACCTAAAACACAAGAATGTTGAAAGGTTAAAAACAAAATAATTAACAAATATATGCCAGAAATGCTAACTGAAAGTTGATTTCATTATATTAAATTCAGATAAAATAGACTGAGGCAGAAAGCATTATCAGAAGTTGAGGATCACCAAAAATGACTTTTTAAATGTTCAGCTTACTAGGCAGATAATTATAAACTTATTGCATCCAGTAATATATTCTGCTATACGCATAGGAAAAATAACAGGTCTGCAAAAAGAAACTGACTACTGTACCACTATAGCGAAAAATTTCAACTCGTTTCTTGCAATAAGTGAAGGTAAAGCAGCCAGAGGGTCAGTATAGAAGAAGAGGCTTTGACTAGCGCAATAACAACCTGATACCATCTATGAGAAAAGTTTGTATTAGTTCCAGAACACATTCTTTTCAACCCATGTGAAAAATTAAGAATGACCATAAAGTGTGTTTCAATACACTTCAGAGAATTAGTATCCTACCAGTTTCTCTAAAAGTCAACAACAAATAATGATAATCAAAATTTTAAATCTTGCATTTGGGAATTTAATGACAGACACAACTTTAAACAGAAGGAATCATGGAAATAGGAAAGTACTTAGAAGTGAATAACAGAAAAGCCACCTGTCAGAACTGGCGGGATACGGCTGACGCAGTGCTGGAAAGAAATTTATAGTATTGTCACGTGTTTAGTAACAAAGAAAAGCTGGAAAGTAGTGAGACCACTTCAGACTTTTTAAAAAAATAACAGTGGAACAGACCCAAAGAAAGCAGATAGGAAGATCGTCAAGACCAGAGCAGAAACAGCACAAGTACACAGTTGAGGGGAGTTGGTAAAGTTCAGAGGCAGTTTTTTAAAAGACTAATAAATTCGTCATACCTGGCAGGAGAGATCAGTAAAAGATAATGTGTAACAAATAAACTTAATTTGTTAATGGACATATGTGTACATAAGTCATCCCTGGTGTACTGGGGGACTGGTTCCAGGACACCCTCCCCCACCAGCATCAGCCACAGTCCACACACGCTGAAGTTCTGCATTCAGCCCTGCAGGACCCAAGTGTCTGAAAAGTCAGCCCTCCGTATAGGCCGATTTTGCATCCCTCAAAAACTGTATTTTCAATCCATGTTTAGTTGAAAAAAATGCAAATGTAAGTGAACCCTCACAGGTTGAACACCGGGTGTTATTTGAACACCAACTGTAGTTGCTCCAGAAGTCGAAAATATGAGAGGAATTTTAAGCAATGTCATGTCAGTAAGTTTGGGAAAATTGGATGTAATCAATAAATTCTTAGAAGAATGAAACTTGCCAAAACTGGCTCAGGAAAACCTGAAGTCCTATAACCTTGAAGTAAATGGAATCAATAGGTAAAAAGCCCCAAGAAAACACCAGGTGGTTTCTCTGGAGGTTCCACCAAACAGTCAAGGAACAAAAAAAAAAAGCACAGAAATACTCACCAACTCATCCATCTCACGTGTCTAGTGTCACCTTAACGCTCACCCAAGCAGGGATAGTTCTAGAAAGGAAAGCCGCGCCCCAGCGTCCCCACGGGTCAGGAGGCAGAGTAACAAACCCAGCGGACTGAGCCCGCAGTGTTCCCAGCCCACCGCCCAGGAGTACGGGAGTGGCGTAACCTTAGACAATCTGCTAATATAATTCACTTCAAGATACTGAAGGGGGGAATCATGATTTTTAATATCCATTTGAAAAACAGCAACAGACTTTTGGTTAATCAGGAGTAGACAGGACTTCATGCAGTAAAAGACTGAAAAGGTTGGTACGTTCACACCGCAGAGGTTATGAGGGCGAGTTTTTGGCTTTGGTATGTGGAAGTTTTTACGTTAAGTTTTGTACTTCTCTACCTTGCTTAAATCCTTTAGAAAGACATGTATCCCTACAAAATCAAAGTGAATTTTCTTTAAAAATACAAAGATCAGGAACAGATACCTCAGGATGTTAGCGTGGGTGACCCTGTGCCAGGGGAGGACAGACCCCCGCTGTTACATCTTTTATCTCTGGCATTGTTAAAGCCCACCCCCGAAAAGAAGAAATGGAAAGACTAAGTAATTATGTACTATGTAAGAAAACAAAATTATATGAAAATCAGAGAAAATGGAAAGAATCGTGTAGGGGCCAGTGGTCAACCCGTAGTGCGTGCCTGTGGACAAGTAGGACAGGTGGTCACCCTGGCAGGCCGGGTCTGCCGGAGGGCCCCGCTCGCACTGTGTGGCTCAGGGCAGTTATTTAAGGTCTCTGAGCTGCAGGGTGGGCGTGGACTGACAGCCCCTTCACTTTGAGGTTCCAGTGAGATGCTCACACGGCCTGGCTTGCATCCCCTGCAAGACTTGCCAGCTGTGCGTCAGAGCAGATGGTGTTCTCACGACGCAGGCAAGTCCTCAGGTTCCTGCCTCGTGGCCACGCCTGGCAGAGGAGAGCAGCACCTGCCGTCCCCATCTCTGATCCTCCCCTGCCCCTCCACTCCATGGGGCTGTTACACTCTCCTCGTCATATCCTTGTGACCAACAAAAGGAAAGTGCCTTCCCCGTGGCTGCGTCTGGATACCGTGTCTTCCTTCTCACACCTGGCCAGTGGTCTCTTGGGGATACCGGGAGCCTGCCACATGGGCAGGTTAGGTTGCAGTGGGCCTCTGTCCACCTGGTCCCCAGAGAGGGAAAGAGGGGCCTTACTGTGGTTCCACACACCTTGCATGTCGGCTCGGGCTCAGCACACGGGCATCCTGGCTCTTCTCAGGGTGGTGTGCATGGGGCTGGCCACAGCCTCATGGCGAGGGCCTCTCGTGCGCTCTGGTGACATCCAGAGGCTGGAGGACAAGTTCTGAGATCTCACAAGGGACTTTCAGACGGCTGGAGTTGGGACTTTGGGGACACGTGAAATGGGGTGAGGAAATTGATTTGGTGGATGAGCCTCGTGGAAGAGGAGCTGAGGGTCTGTGGGAGTGGAGGCTCCTCACAGGAAGAGGACGCGCCACAGGTCAGGGCACACCTGCCGGCTCCGACAGGTGCCGTCTGTGCCTGGGGCCCAGGTCCTCAATTACTACAGGATTGGAGAGGGCAGACTTGGTGTCGCCGTTGTCAGGGAGACAATGTGGGAAAGAGCAGTGAGTCAGTGGAGGAACCTTCCACCTGCTCCTGGCCTCCGGCCCCGCCCCTGCTGTCCGCCCAGTCCCTCCCCCAGTCCCCTCCTGGGCCTCTGCTCTCCCCAGGGCCCCAGTGGTCTCACCAAGGCCCACGTGTGAAACACCATCTGCTGTCTACATGACCTGTGGCGTCCGCACAGGTTCGTGAGCACCACAGGCCCTCTCAGGGCCGCCGGCCCCGTACTGCTGCCTCCGTCCGTGCGGACTCCAGAGCCGGAAACCTCGGAGGGCTTCTTGATGGCGTCTAACTTCCAGCCCCCACCAAGGGCTGTCACCAGGGGCCAGGCCCTCGCCCCGCACCTGTTGCAGGCCCTGCGCTTCCCCTAACTACTCCCCAAGTCACCTTTCTAAGGACACCACATGGTGCCTCTGACCCCAGCCGTGGGGTGTACCCATCCCTGCCCGCAGCGAGCTGACCCTCAGACACTCACAGGCAGCTCAGGCTGCTCAGCAGGAGCCTGTGGGGCGAGTGAAGGAGGATACGGCCCTTCCCTGGTAACCCCACCTGTGTGGTCTCGCAAAGCCTGGTGGTCTAAAACACTGTGCGCCGAAAACACCAGGACGGCAGAAAATCGACTGAAAGCACTCGGTGGGAACAGGCGCCGCATTGGGAGAGCACCACCTCCCCCCCAGCAGGCTGGCCCTGGCCCTGAGGGTCCAGGGGTCCCGGCCTCAGGCTCTGAGAAAGACTAATGTCCTCCAGGTAAAATCCTGACCCACGTGTGGCTTCTGTCAGCCTCTGGGTGGGGCATCACCTGCCAGGTGCCCTCGTGCCCTAGGAGCTGTCCCCGCCTGTGCAGACCGTCCCCTGCGTGGCAGTCACCTGAGAAATAACAATGGTGTTGCAGCAGAACAGACTCTATATATATCTGAAGTTACTTCTAAAGTTACAGCTTCGGTTGGTTTGTCTCATGTGACTGTCTTTCTCCCCGCAGTGAAGATAGTGATCCGGGGGGACAGGAACACGGGCAAGACGGCACTATGGCAGCGGCTGCAGGGCAGAAGGTTCGTGGAGGAGTACATCCCCACGCAGGAGATCCAGGTCACCAGCATCCACTGGAACTACAAGAGTGAGTCGTGGCGCCCCCCCCCCCCGCCGCGGGATTCGGGCTTGGGTTTCCTCTCCCTCTGCCGCGGTTCCGGCCCAGGGTTTGGGTCTTCCTGAGGCGCCGGCTGAGAGAGCATCGCGTGTGGAGCCCCTGTGAGCGCAGGCACTTCAGGGTCTCCTGCTGTCTAGGCGTGGAGCTCTCACGCTGGAGACGAGGGCCTGGGGGCAGGAGCTGTGCGTGAGTTGGTCCCAGCACGCGGGGCGGGGGCTGACGGAACGCCCCAGACGCTGAGGGGGGCTGGGCGCTGGGGCCGCAGCGGATGAGGAGGCACATGTGGGGGCACCAGGGACCGCGTGCACTTGGGCCCTCAGGGAAAGGGGATGGCTGTGGACAGACTGTGGCTGCCACGGGAGGTAGAGCAGCTGCTTGGCCTGTCCGGGAGTCCTGACAGCAAAAGGCCTCTGAGCCATTTTAAACACTTCTTGTTTTTATTAGGAAAAAAATCTAGTGGGCTAACAGTGGAATGGGACACATGGGAGTCTTTTAGGAGATGACTTCCACCTCCCGAGACGTGACGGTTGACACCCCAGACAGCTGAGGGTACGGCCTGGGGTCAGCTTGGCTGCTGCCGCCCTAGGGGGTGGTGCTTGCTGCCCGGGACCCAGAGCCCGAGGGGCCAGCAAAGAAGCCCTGCCCTCCCAGTTTGGGGTGAGGCCGGCGTGAGTCCCTGCCACCACTATTGACTCCTGGCCCGAGCACGCCCCAGAGTGTAAGATCAGTGCTGGGGATGGGGCGTGAGGGAGCGTCGGAATGGGCTCCTTCCCCACGCGGTGTGAAGAGAGGAGGACCTGCAGCTCCCAGGAAGCCTGTGGAGTGGACCTGGCCGGATAGGGCCCGGGGTACCATGGACTCCAGCCTCCAGTGAGCGGTGGTCACCACCCTCAAACTGAACTGGAGCCGGTCACCAGATAAAGAAACAAACAGGGTTGGCAGGAGGTGACGCAGGCAGGCAGTGACCTTCCGACCTGTCCTACAGGACAGCACCTGCCGGGGGCCAGAGGGGTCTCGTGCAGGCCCCAGGGTCTGAGGGGGAGAAGCCGGGCCGGACCCTGCCTCGTGCAGCTTACAGGTGGGAAACAGAGCTGTGAGGTGGGTGGCCGCCACAGGGCAGGGTGTGCGCCCAGCCCGTGGCCGGCCCTCCTGAGCGGCAGCACCTGACGGTGCCTGGAGGGACTTGTGCTGACATCGGCATCTACCTCTGTGCGGAGGCGCCGGTGGGGGCTGGTGGCCCACGGGGCGAGCAGAAGCCCACCTCTGGGAAGCTAGACGTTCCTACTGAGTGCTAATCTTAGGATTTTTCCCCGTTTCAGCCACGGATGACATCGTGAAAGTTGAAGTCTGGGACGTGGTTGACAAAGGTGAGGTGCATCTTCCCATCTCAGGTGTTGTTCTGCTAGTGTTTCGCTCGCTCTGTGAACAGTGAGTGCTTTCCTCCCCTCCTGACACCGCCCGTCACGCGTGGCCTTGTGGCTGTTGCATTGACTGTGGCTGCTAATCGGGCCCTGGTCGGACGTGGCTCCTGCTCCACTCCACTGGGACGCACGTCCAGGGTGTGCCCCGCAGACCTGTCACAGCTGTGTCTCGGGTCGGGATTGGGTTTGTTGCCAGCTGCTTTCATTTAGGTCCGGATCCTGGTCAGGGACGGATGCATGGCGGCGGGTCTGTCAGGACGCCGTGTGCTTTGCTGCCTTGAGCATGTGTCCCATCACTGAGCCACGGAGCCCACACAGTGCGGGGCAGGCAGGGGCGTGGGGCCCTCCTACATTGCCGATGCCAAAGCACGGGGCAGGCGGTGCTGTGCCCACAGCTGTGCCCCTGCTCCTTCACTTCTGAAGCCGCCGTCCCCCTAGGTGGACGTGTCCCACTGGCTGTTGGCTCACCAAGCTTGGTCCCCATCAGGGTCCCAGCCCACACACAGACCCCAGCCAAGCTTCTGGGAGTCCTGGGAGGGCCGCAGCAGACCCCACCGCGTTCACATGGCAGCCTCAGCCCCATGTTCCTGCCTGGTCCTCTGAGTGGGAGCACACGTCCCTCCCTGGTGCCAGCCATGTGTGTGTGTGTGTGTGTGTGTGTGTGTGTGTGTGTGTGTGTGTGTGTGTGTGTGTGTAGCAAGGCCTGAGCTCTCACGCTGGGCCCTGGGCTTGCAGGTGTCTTCCGTTGGCTGCCCTGGCTCGGAGCGCAGCTGCTCTCCCCTTAGCCTGTGCTGGCTGGGGTGGGTCCGGGCTGAGGGGACGATCTGGCTGGCAAAGGGTGGAGAGCCCGTGCGCTCATGGCTCCGCAGCAGTTGTGCAGACCTGGTGCTCCCAGACGCTGCCTCTGCAGAGAGTGTACATGTGGACACCAGGCAGCCCAGGCTGAGTGGCCCTCAGCCCTCTCCACGCCCTGGCTGGGTCCTGGGCCACTTCAGAGGGAGGACCCTTGTGCTTCCCCTGTTGGAATTGCAGGGATTTCCTGAGCCCCTGCTTCCACTGTGCCCCAGGTCTGCGCTGGGTGGGGCGGGTGCGGGTTTCCTGTGGACAGGTTGCCAGAGTGGAGTCATCCTGGGGCCAGACGCCATGGCAGCTGTATCGTAGTGTGGTCTCAGCATTTCAGGACAGGCCCCTCCTGGCAGCCGGCGGTGCCCTCAGCTGGCGTGAAGGGCCTGTGGGTGCAGAGGCGCAGGGAGCCGTGGCATGTACTTCTTCCCGCCTGTGTTAGGCCTGTGCTTCCCACACCCAGTGCAGTGGTGGGCTGGGCTGGGCTCCCCAGGGGCCGGGGGCGGGCATGCCCCTCACACCCACCTGTGAGCTCCCACCCAGGCAGCATCACTGGCCCAAAACCAGGCCAGCACCGGGAGGGAGAGGTCCCAGCTCCACTCGCGTGCCCAGTGTCCTCATAGTCTCTCGGTACCCTGTTTAAGGTATTTTTGTGGGGAAGGAAAGGCACCTCCCACTTCCCACCCTCACTATCGCTCGGCATGATGCCTGAGCATGGCAATCAGGTGTGAGCCGCTGTGGCCACGTGGACAACGGGGGAGTTCTCGAGAGTGACAAGGGCAGGCTGGCAGGTCAGAGCTGTCCCGCTGGTTGTGAAGGCAGAGCTCATGTGTTGAGAAGCTTCTGGAAGGGAGGATGGCTTGGGAAGCAGCCTTGGGAGTTTCTGGCTTCCTCCCTGGTATCCTGGAGCCAGGCCCTGCCCACCTCCCTGGCGCTGGGCCTGCAGTCTGGGCCGAGGCAGCTCGTCTGGAGGTCTGGCTGGGCAGCAGTGTCCTGGGGGGCCGTGTGGCCCCGTCTGCTGAGCCCCACGTGGGCCAGGCCAGGCCGACTCCTGCTGAGCTGTGATCATCCACTGCACCTTTCAAGGAAGGCCCTGCCCACAACAGGTTGCTCAGAAACGAGCTGTGGGAAGAGGCGGGTGGGGTTCTAAATGCTCCTGGTTTGTGCTCAGTTCTGTTTGCCCCGGTCCGTTACTCAGTTGGGGAAGGCCCAGCTGGCAGTAGTCTCTTCTCAGTGGAACATTCTGGAGATGAAGGGAGGGGAGGTTAATGGTGCTGAGGGTCTTTTTTTTTTTTTTTAATTAATATTTAAAGCCTTGTGATTTTTTGTTGTTGTTGTTGAGACAGAGTCTCACTCTGTCGCTCTGGGTAGAGTGTGGTGGCATCATCACAGCTCACTGCAATCTCCAACTCCTGGGCTCAGGTGATCCTCCTGCCTCAGCCTCCCCAGTAGCTGGGACTGTAGGCACCAACACTACACCTACCTAATGTTTTTTCTTTTTGGTAGAGGGGTCTTGCTCTTGCTCAGGCTGGTTTCAAACTCCTAAGCTCAAACGATCCTCCCGCCTCTGTCTCCCAGAGTGCTGGGATCACAGGCGTGAGCCACCGCGCCCAGCCAAGCCAAAACCTAAAGCTCTTTATTACTTAGGAGCCACTGGAGTCCTGCGTTAGCTCCACGGTTGGGACAGTGGCGTCACCCAGGCCTACAGGTGCCGTGTGGCTGTGGCACTGCCTTCCCGGTGTTGGCTGTTCTAAGTAAGAGGATGTCAAAAAGCTGTCTCAGAAGCTCTACCCAGGAGAGGCCCCCCACCCTGGACTCGACACCCTGCCCTGACACCCCTGCCCAGCAGCCCACTGACCCTACTGGCCCCGCCTCGTACCTTCCGCGCAGGCCCTGCCGGCCGGCCACTCTGTGCACCCGGCCAGCTGTCGGGCTGCTGGCTTCTGCCTTCCTTCCTTCCTAAGTTCAGGAAACCAGCTGGGGCTGCCCAGGAAGCTTCCCCAGGGTCCAGGCTGCTCCAGTGGCACTCCGGAATCAGCCAGCCAGTGGGGATGGGGGTGGCAGCTGCTCGAGCTGGGCAGGGGGGGCACAGGGCAGGGCAGTTGTCCTCCCGTGCGCGGCAGCCTTGAGCCCAGCAATTCCACCCTTGATTTTTGTTTGTCTTTTAACAAGGAAAATGCAAAAAGCGAGGCGACGGCTTGAAGATGGAGAACGACCCCCAGGAGGTGAGCCGCACCCCTGTGCTGCCCGCAGTTGCGTTTTGGGGTGGCAGCTCCCTCAAGCCACCTGCCACAAGTTAGCGCCATTGCCTTGGCTCCACTCGGCAGACGTCACCTTGGACTGACCCCATTTTGAGTTTGAATGACCTGAGAGGCATTTAAGTGAACCAGCCAAATGTGATATCCTTGTCACAGCGGCCTCAAGCCCTCGAAGCATGGGACGCATCTCAGAGCTATGGCTGTGGTGCCGGCAGGCGAGAGCCTGTCTCCCTCCTCAGAGCCGCCCTGGGGCCACCAGAGCTGCTGACGCCCCTCCAATCAGGAAAGGGTCTGCACGTTCCAGGGTGTCAGCTGTGTCCTCCTGCCCCGTGTGCAGGGGCCACGTCCTGTCCCTGTAGGGCAGGGGGCTAAGTGACCCCGCCCCGCCCCTCTGCTGGCATAGTTCTGGCGTGGCCGCAGCACCACAGCCACCCGGTTTCTGGCTCTGGGAAGTTCTGGAAGGCGCGTCTGACTGAGGGTGGCCAACCGCCAGCGCCACTTCTCTGTTCCTGAGTGGTGCTTTGGCAGGTCGCGAGCCCTGGGGACAGTGCTGCCCGGGGTCAATGACTCCCCAGGGCAGGCGGCTTGTCCAGGGCGGCCAACAGCAGGGTTGGTGTTTCCTGTCAGAGCCTTTCAGGCAATCTTCCGACCCCCGTGCTCGGTAGTCCTGGGTTTACTTAGCAGTAATGTCTCTTCAACATGTTTTTTTCCAAATGAAAACAACTCTGTTACCTTTTCAGATTAGAAAAGTCCTGTTGGGCTGTTTCCAGGTGACCGTGGTCCACATGGGTGGAACCTCACCCAGAGTAACCTCACACCTGTCCCCTCCCATCCCCAGGCGGAGTCCGAAATGGCCCTGGATGCCGAGTTCCTGGACGTGTACAAGAACTGTCATGGGGTGGTCATGATGTTCGACATCACCAAGCAGTGGTAAGGCAGGCGCTGGCCATGTCTCTCCGCCCCACAGGACCTCTCGGCCACCCTCTCTGTCCGCCAGTTAACAGACCAGCATGCAAGGGCCACCTGGCCTAGATGTCCCTGGCGTTTGGCCCATGGGGAGCGGGCGCGTAGTCACGTCTGTGTGAGGAGGGCGAGGTGGGCTGGTCAGGCTCAGGCCTTTGCAAAGGGCGGTCTGGGGTGAGGCACACACCTCTGCGGTCCTTCCCGAAACACCACCCAAGACTCTGCCGTCCAGGGGCCACTTGCGCTGGTGGCTTCCCAAGACCCCCACCTTCGGTGACTCGCCAGGAGGAGCCACAGCTCAGGTTCATTACAGCGAAGGGAAGAGGTCGCCAGATGACGTCTGGGGAGACTGGGCCTGAGCTCCCCAAGTCCTCTCCACGTAGAGTCACGTGTGAGATCTCCGCAGGAAACACTGGAGCCTTAGCACCAGCATGCTGCCCACACGCGTGAGCTCCGGGCTCCGGGAAAGAGCAGTCCCCATGAAGACCAGCAGTCCGGGAGCAGCGGGCACCTGTCTTTCGCAGCGTTGGGATCTTGCTACCCAGGCCTACACAGCAGCTTCTTTCACTCAGAGCACAGCCACACCACTGTAGGCACATCGGCCTGACACGGGTCCATGCTCTAACCTGGGGCCAGAGCTCACACTTGACACACGTCAGCCACTCAGGCCTGAGGGACATAGGCCTGCCGCTCCCTGCTGGCCGTGGCCCAGCCAGCACCACCTATGCCAGCCTTTGCCCACATGCCTCGACACAGCCTCCCAGCCTGCAAGGCCAAGGCTGACCACTGGCACACGCGGAAGAGGCCTCTGGGTGGCTTGAGCGTATGCACCGGAGAACCACGTGCAGGGCAGGCAGCTTCCCCTGGCCCTGAGCTCCAGCTTGGCAGGGCACCAGGAGCCACGAGCCAGGTGAGGGCCCGTACTCCACCCCTCAGTGCAGGACCGGTTGGACGTTTTCTCCTGTCCTGGCGGCGATGGTCATCTACCCTGCTGAGCAGGAAGTGGCTTTTCCCACGTCCAATCAAGTCTGGACACTGAGTGGCCATGTGGGCTCCACCAAAGCGTCCTGTGCGTAGCCTCTGCCAGACGAGTTCCGTGATGCCTCCCACAGCCACCAAGGGAGCAGAGCGCTGGGGACAGCAACCGTGTGGGCACTTGGGACAGTTGTTTGCCACCTGCACGTGAGGAGTGGACAGGAGGGACAGGCGGACACGAGCCAGCTGGGGAAGAAGTTGTGCAGACGCTCGTGCAGGGGCCATGAGAGCCCGTTGGCAGGGAGTGCTCGGCGAGCACCCGGCGCAGACAGGCTGCTGAGCCCTTAACCCGCACGCCAACTCAGCTGGTGCCTGGGCTGCATGTGGAGGACAGAAAATGACCAGCTGGGATGGTGGCTCTCGGCGCCTTGTGGGTTGGCGCACTTGCTCCCCAGCACACTGCAAGGCGCGTTCTGAGCCATGAGAGGCAGGACGTGCCCGAGGACAGAGGCTGCAGGTGGCCACGGGCCTGGCCTTTGTTAGTTACTGTGTGCAAAGTGGACTCACGTTGGGAACATCAGTACACGCATTTTCCACCCACTCGTATTGGTTTTCTCTCACGTGAGGTTTGTTGCGCTTGTGTCATTGGTCATTCCTCTGCAAACCATCCGGAAAACGATTTGGGATGACCCGCAAGGCCACGCAGCTGGCAACTCTGCGGCAGGCACAGGTCCTGGAGAGGCCGCTGAAGCTTCGTGGGGGTGACTGTTGAAGAGCAAAGCCCTGAAGACAACTTGGCCGCAGGGCACCGGGCGGTGCGGGATGAGGGCAGACACAGGCAGACCGGGGCCAGGGTGTAGGGGCATGTCTGGGACGGGGCAGGCAGGGCCTGCAGGGCCGGAGAGGGCTCAGCGCCCACCCCACTTTGTTCTGTCAACTCTGCACACATATGACATGCGCTCTTATAAGCAGGGTCTTAGAAATGACAGGCAGCCACGGTCCTTAGCCCAGGTGTACACCAGCTTCCCTGGGAGGGTCTGCTGTCCCCGGGCGGAAACTGAGGCGGGTCTCCTCCCTGCTCTCCAAAGGACCTTCAACTACATCCTCCGGGAGCTGCCCAAAGTGCCGACGCACGTGCCGGTGTGTGTGCTGGGGAACTACCGGGACATGGGCGAGCACCGGGTCATCCTGCCGGACGACGTGCGCGACTTCATCGACAGCCTGGACAGGTGGGTGTTGGCCGCCCTGCTGTCCCTCAGTGCACTCAGGCAGTGCCAGGGAGGGACACTGAGGCAGCCACGGTGCTTGCTCCCTCTCTGAGGCCAGTCCCGGCCTTGGGGATGGAGTTGAGCCTCTCAGGATGGGGGTTGGGAGGGGGCTGGGCCAGGATGGTGGGGGGATGGAGCAAACAGGCCCCGGGCTGAGGGGGACGCACTGGGCTCATAACACACTTGGGTCAAAGCAGGAGGCTGGTGCCTGTGAGGCATGAGCTTGGGCACCGTGAGGCCACCTGCAGGCGACTCGAGCTCCGCCGCGGAGCAGGGCTCAGCAGGGTCACGTGCTCGCAGGAGCCTCCTGGAGTCGGGAGGCCAGCGTGGACAGGGGATCTCAGGCCCAGGTATATCCTTGGCACAGGAGGGGCCAAGCCATACCCCCCACCAAGGGTCCATCTGCTTTTTTAAAAATAGACCTCCAGGTGCCTCCTATTTCCGCTATGCTGAGTCTTCCATGAAGAACAGCTTCGGCCTGAAGTACCTTCATAAGTTCTTCAATATTCCATTTTTGCAGCTTCAGGTGAGTCCTGTGCCTCCACCCCAGGCCCTGAGAAAGCTGTTTGGGCTGGAGGCTGGGCCAGCTGGAGCAGAGCGGCCTGCCTCGGCCACGTCCCCCTCTGCTGGGCAGCAGAGTGGACACTTGGGCTGCACCACCTTTTTCCACTCATGGACCCTGCGCTCCAGGTGCTGCAGGGATGCTGGCTGGGTGCGGGCCCCTCCACCACCCTCACCTGCCCATGCGCACCTGTGTTCCTCGCATCCCCAGTGTGGCCCTCCAACGACCTCGTGCAGCCTTTTAACTGTTTATCAATGTGCACCATAAACGTCTTGTCTCTCCTAGTCCATAGACGCTCCTGCTTTCTTCTTGTGGTTTATTTGCTCTGTCCTGTAAAGTCCCCTGGTGTGGGTGCAGGGTGGCAGCCTGTGGCTGAGTCCAGCCAGCAGAGCTGCCGTGGCGGCAGAAAGGCACAGCCCTGCTGTCCCACGGGTGCCACTCCTGCCACGGTGGCTGAGGGTCTGGCACTGGCATTTATTTGGCTTGGGTCTGAACGTGACACAGCCCAGAGGCCCCGTCAGATAAGTTCTGGTCCCAGGCCACGCGTTCCTGCCCGTGAGAGGGTCGTGGCAGCCACTGTGGGGCCAGCCCTGCCCAGGAGGCCTGCACTCGAGGGGCAGGGTGGGAAGGCCTTGTTCTCTGGAGGCAAATGTTGGGGCTACGCAGCCTGGGGGGCAGGTCGTATGAATAGGAGGGGCGCTTTCTGTCCTGGTCTGCTCCTACGACTGGCATCTGTCCCCCAAGCCACACTAGCACCCGGGGCGTTGTGCTGACCACCAGGATGAGATCGTACGGGCCTCCAAGGTCTCTCTGTGGTGTTGTGCTTGGCAGCTGGCCCTGCCGCACCCGAGTCCTGACGGCCACATGTCACCACCACACTGAGCTGAGCGGGGCCCTCAGAGGGCAGAGAAGAGGCACTTGTCACACGAGGGCACCTGCTCAGGGCGTCTGCTCCCCTTCCACAGAGGGAGACGCTGCTGCGGCAGCTGGAGACCAACCAGCTGGACATGGATGCCACGCTGGAGGAGCTGTCAGTGCAGCAGGAAACAGAGGACCAGAACTACGGCATGTACGTGGCCCTCGGGGCCAGAGTCCCGTCCCCCCCCAGCCCGAGTGGGGGGGGGTGCCACACGTGCTGCAGACGGCCGTGGTGTGCACTGGAAACCGGGCAGGGGAGCCCCCCACATCTGGGGTACATGAGCTGTCTTCAGGGGTCACGGCACGAGCGTGGCAGCGCTCAGAGAAGGATGCGCAGTCCCAGACTCTGCATCCTGTCAGCCCACAGCCTTTCCCAGTCCTGTATTTTGGGATTTTATCATAAATGTGCAATAGTAAACTATTTAGAGTAAAATAAGTATTAACTAGATCAAATACATTGAAGTTTTAATCGGAGCTAGGCTCACCTTGGGAGGCAGGACCCTGGCTGCCCCAGTGGCTGCCAGTTCCTGGGGACGGTGGAGGCAGACGCTACCTGGGGGTGGGCCATCAGGGCCCAGGCATGTGGGATATGGCCCCATGCCCCAGCATTTTGGGGCTCTTTGGTTGGCCTGGCAGGACTCCCCAGGTGCTGTACCGCTGGCCGGCACGACAGTGTGGCCAGGCTGCTGTTTGCGTGGACTCCCTGACTCGACTTGCCTCGTGCAGAACGAGCCACGCCTGCTGGTCCCTAGGTGTGTGGCATGGCACTGCTGACAGGGTGGCCAGACTGGCTGGCCCTGGTGCATCCTGGCTGTGGCCACTTTCCCCATTAGGGGGCTCAGGTTTGCAGATTGGCACCATCGTGGAGTCAGGCTTCTGAGAGCTCCTCTACTCTCACAGGCCCCTTGGGCTAGAGGCACACAGGGCGGGACATGGACCCTCCCTGTGCTGAGCAGAGGGCAGTTCAGCGTCTTCCTGAGTGTGCGCAGGAGGCCCTGGGGGCTGTGGGTCGGTGGCCCATCCTGTCGCCCTCCGGCTGCTCAGGGCCACTTCCTCTTCCAGGGAAGCTGCAGCCCTGAACCTGACTTGTGGGCCTGGGGAAGGAACCGGAGAGGCTATGTGCCCATGAGCTGGGGCCACACCTCCCCCAGGACCCAGACACACCAGTGGCCGGGGTGGTCCTCTTGACACCCCCAGTGGGCTTGTCCCCAGAAGGAGACCCTTGGGGGTCTCCATGGAGCCAGCCCTGGCTGTTGGTTCTGGACACAGGAGTTGCAGCCAGGAAGGCAGCTGGGTGCCAAGAGAGCGGTGGTGGCCTTTGCGCACCTGGCTGCCAGGCTGGCCCCAAAGGGAGCCGGTGTCCACCCAGGGGCTTCTCTGTCAACCAGCCTGGTGTTTCCTCTGATAGAGAGCTGGGCTGGTGTCCACCAAGCCCCACCCTCTGTCTCCTCTTCCCAGAAGCCCCCTTTGCTTGGACAGCGAGGCCCACCCGTTACCACGAGGCAGCCTCCTGCAGGGAGTCCCTTCGTGCTGGGTCTCGGGACAAGGAAAGCTAGCAGATAAATCTGGAGGACGCTGCAGCGAGCCAGACGCCCCGGCTGGTCATCTGTCTCTGTCACACGTTGTTTCCTGCCCTTAGGGCCCTCATTCAGTGTTGTTTCCCACCAGGGGTGCCAGGAGTGCCCAGGGAGAGGCAGGGCCCCACTTCTCACTCCCTGCCTTCCTCCTCCAGCTTCCTCGAGATGATGGAGGCTCGAAGCCGTGGCCACACGTCCCCGCTCGCAGCCAACGGGCAGAGCCCGTCCTCAGGCTCCCAGTCACCGGTCGTGCCTCTGAGCACCGTGTCCACGGGGAGCTCCAGCCCCAGCACACCCCAGCCTGCTCCACAGCCGCCCGCCGACACCCCCACAGCCTGCCCTGCCCCACCAGCCCCTGCAGCCCCCTTGGAGGCCCCCGCTCCAGCCCCAAGGCGCAGCATCATCTCTAGGCTGTTTGGGGCCTCGCCTGCTGCCCCTGCGGCACCTGCCCCTCCAGGTGGGCCCCAGGGCAGCCCCTCAGGGTGGGCTCGTGCAGTGGCTCCCTGGCCATAACCCCGCACTGTGGGCCCCTGTGCCCTGTGACTGCGGTGTGGCCCCGGGTCTCGGGAAAGCTCCTCTCTCCCACCTCCTGGGTGGGGCACGTGTCCCCCACCCCCACCCCCCTGCCCCAGGGTCCCAATCCTGCCAGCCCAGCCCTAGGGTGGCCCTGGCCTGGGGGCAGGGGATCCTGAAGGGTCACGTGCCAGCGCCTGCTGTTCACAGAGCCAGCCCCTGTGGCCGAGGCCCCCACCGAGGTCCAGAATGTGGAGGACTTTGTTCCTGACGACCGCCTCGACCGCAGCTTCCTGGAGGACACAGCCCCCTTGGAGGACGAGAAGGGAGCTGGAGCCAAGGCCCCGCGGCAGGACAGTGACAGGTCCAAGATGGGGCTGGTGGATGTCCTAGCACAGGGCCTGGGGTCTTGCAAGTGCCCTGGAAGTGGCCTGGGGCGAACTCCACGTGGGGGGCGTTGGCAGGGCTGCTCTGAGCCCCCAGGAGGCCCAGGTGCAGAGCGCCAGGCCATGAGACGCTGTCTCCCGGTGGCTCAGACTGGACTGCGTGGAGGAAGAGCCCCCAGGCCTCGATTCCTGCCGCAGGTGCCAGGGCTGGGCCCTTCCCCTTGGGCTGCCGACCCCTCCCAGCACACTGTCCACACCCTCTCCCACCCACGGACCAGCAGCAGGCACCACCGTCTGTCCAGCTTGCTCTGCTCAGAAGCCCCGTGAGAGCAGAAGTAGGTCTCCCCACCAGAACACGGCCCCAGGCAGAGCTGCCCCAAGGCCAGGGCATGTTGGATACCAGAGGTGCCAAGAGATGGGGTACAGGCCCGGCCGACAGACCCCACCTCATGACCTCTGACTGCCCTGCCCCTCCTTTGCAGTGACGGAGAGGCCGTGGGAGGGAACCCCATGGTGGCAGGTTTCCAGGATGACGTGGACTTCGAAGACCAGCCGCGTGGCAGACCCTTGCTGGCGTCAGGCCCTGTCCCCAGTAAAAACATCACTCTGTCCAGCGAGGAGGAAGCGGAGGTGCCAGACCTCCCCAGCGTTGCTGCCCCGGCCCCCCAGCAATGCTCAGAGACACAACGGTATGGGCGGGGTCCTCAAGGGTGTGGCCAGGAGACAGCCTCAGGCACCTGACCCTTCTGCTTCTTCCTCAAGGTCCTCCGCAAAGGCCTCGAGGCCACAGAAGGGGACAGCACCCCCAAAGGCCGAGGCTCCCCCCTGGCCGGGAGGTCCCCCTGTGCGCACGGGTCCCGAGAAGCGCAGCAGCACCAGGCCCCCTGCTGAGGGCTCCTCCGGAAGGCCAGAGGAAGGCAAGGCCCAGCAGGTGTCCTCGTCAGAGAGTGACCCCGAGGGGCCCATCGCTGCACAGATGCTGTCCTTTGTCCTGGATGACCCCGACTTCGAGAGCGAAGAGTCAGACACGCAGCGGAAGGGGGTGAGCATGCCACCAACCAGGAGGGCGAGGGGCTCCTGGGCGGGGTCTGTGGGTAGGCTGGGGATAGCCCTGAGCTGGGCTGGGGAGTGGACAGGAAGTTGGTGGGGGCAGTGTCCCGTGTTACCACACACAGGCCTCACTGGACGCTAACTCTGGGTTGGGTTTGGGGGTCCTACAGCCTCAGGGCCTCGTTGGGGTGGGAGTGACAGTGGCCTGACCAGCCACTCACTCTCCAGGACGAGTTCCCCGTGCGAGACGACCTCTCCGACACAACTGAGGACGAGGGCCCTGCCCAGCCACCCCCGCCCCCCAAGCCCCCTGCCCTCACCTTCAGGCCGAAGAACGAGGCGGATCTCTTCGGGCTGGAGCTGGAGGCCGTCCCCAAGGACAGCAGCGAAGAGGGTGGGTGGGCGCCAGGGGCATGCCCCACCTTCTGGAGCCTGGGGGGGACTTTGGCCCTTGGTCCTTGTCCAGTGGCAGCCCAGAGGCCTTTTCCCATCTGCTGACCGTGGGCATCTGGAGGCAGAGGGGCTGTGTCGGGCTTCTGGCCTTGCTCAGGACCTAGGTGGCCCTGTGTCTAGCTCTGCCTGATGTCTGCAGCATGGCTCAAGGCCCCTCCGGGCCAGGGCTGACTGGTCTGTGAGTTTCTGGACAAGACCTATAACTGTTTGAGGTCCCCCAAGTGCCCAAGAGTGTGAGCTACTGCACCCCAGGTGCCCGTGTCAACTACAACCCCAGCAGGGGGAGGGGGCCAGGCTAGTGTCCACACGTTCGGTGGCCTGGGCAGTGCTCTGTGGTTGCCTGGGAGCTCATTTTACTCTAAGTTCAGCCCTCCTGTGTGGGAGGCCGGCGTGGCCTGTGGCTGCAGCCACACTCTGCGGTGGCTCTGTGCCCCAGCCAGCCTGGCCCTGTCTAGCAGCTTAACCAGAGACTCATCCCGAAAGTTCCTCAGTCTCAAACAGAGAGACGTGTCATGGTGGAAGTGCATTTGTACATAGTGCATCGTCATCAGCATTTGGGGTGCCCCAGCCACCTGTGCAGGGCAGAGCTGTGGCCAGGACCAGCCGACCCCACCCTGGTCCCTGCCCAACGCTAGGCAGGTGGGAGGGGACAGTGGCCTGGAGGTAGGGCCCCTGTCCCGAGACAGGTGACATGCTGGCCAGCTTCACACTGTGTCCTGCCTGCTGTACCAGGGGACGGGCAGGCCCCGAGCTTCAGGCTGCACAGGGCACTGAAGCATGTGTCACCTGTGCAGGTAAGGAAGGCAGACCGCCCTCCAAGGAGAAGAAGAAGAAGAAGAAGAAAGGCAAGGAGGTAGGTGTCCACCTCGGGCTGGCGGGTGAGGGCCTGGGTGAGGGCCCTGGTCCCTGCCTCTAGGTGACACCCCTCTCGTGCCCCAGGAGGAAGAAAAGGCTGGGAAGAAGAAGAGCAGACACAAGAGGAGCAAGGACAAGGACGAGGACAAGGACAAGGAGGAGCGGCGGCGGAGGCGGAAGCCCCCCCGCAGCAGGGAGAAGAAGGCCGAGGACGAGCTGGAGGCCTTCCTGGGCGGCCACCACCCTGGGGGTGGGGACTACGAGGCGCTCTAGGCCTTTGGCTGCCCTGTGCTTGCTGCCGCCTGGGGGAGGCCTGTGCCCGGCAGCCTCTGTGGTCAGCGGCCCCTGGACTGGGCGCTGCAGGTGCTGGGCCTCTAGGCCCAGCGTGCGCCTGCCCTGCAGGGAGGGAGGGGACAGCTGAGCTCAGCCGGGCTCAGGACAACTGGCCCTCTTGGGGCAGAGCCACAGCCAGTCCCCAGCATTTCTCAGGGAATTGACTGAGGCGGAGGAGGGACCCACCAGGGTCTGTTTACAGAGGCAGGGCCTGGGCCACTTGGCTTCTCGGACACCCACCACCTAGCGCCCACTGCTGCTTGCCCTCACGCGCCCACCCAGGCCTCAGCATGCCGGCAGCCCATTTCCAGCCATGAGGCTCGGGCTGCCGACAGCCCCCGGCTGGCCCTGAGCACAGGTTTGCAGCCCTGTGGGAGGGCGAGGCGGGCAAGACTGTCGCCGGAGGTCTCTCCTGGGGGGAGTACCTCCAGGGACAGTCTTCCCACTGTGGCCCCAGTGCGCACCTGCTCAGGTGAGCCCACAGGCGGGAGCTGGGAGGCTGCTCAGACACTCCACCTGGACCATAAAGCTCTCCTGTTTTACCACTGCGTGTGTGTGTGTGTGTGTGTTCATCTCCCTGCGTCTGCTCCAGAGCCGCCTGCGGGGCCTGAGCCCACAGCACCCTTTGCCCAGGTTGCAGGGGGTTGGCAGGAAAGCCCTTTTCCCCAAGGGGCAGTTGCCTCTGGGACAGGAGGTAGCCCAGCAGCGCTGGCCCAGGTGGTGTGAGGAGGATGCTACCTTAGGTTCCCCAGCTCAGCCAACAGCCAGCCTGCTTCGCCCATGTCAGATACTGTACAGGGTGGATCAGCATGGCCACACCCTGGGGGCCCCCAGCCCTTCGAGGCACCTGTCTGCACTCTACAGGGCCTCCTGGGCAGCCACCTGCAGCCCTGCATCTCTTGGGCCCCTGCCCCCTCCAGCACCCAGCTCCACCACCCCCACAGCCACTGGTACCGTGAGAATAGAGGGGGGGCCAAGGTGCTGCTGGGCCCCCTGCCCTGGGTGGTGGCCAAGGCTCGGGCCCACCTCCCCCACCTAGGCCTCCCCCTGGGTTCCTGTGTTGGGGGAGCTGTGCCCCTGGGCAGGTGCTGGGGGCCAAACCCTTCAGTCCACATCTCGTGCACCCAGGGCTGTCTTTTGGGGTCTCCTGATGTGGGGTGGGTCAACATTAAGTGAACTTGCCCAGGACCACACAGGAAGCAGCATCGCCAGGGTCTCAGTGGACCCTGCATTGATCAGGATGCAGAACGGGGCAGGTCTCGCCCTTCAGAGCAAGGGCATCTGTGACAACCGCCCCTCTGCCAAGCTGGGCTGTGCCAAGGCTCAGCACCTTGGGGAGGGGGCTGGCAGGGTTGGGGCGAGGATGTCTCTGGGCAGGTTGTGAGTGGGCCATGTGACCGCCCATGCTGGCTCCACCCAGGAGGGGCTGGCTTCCTGGGGACACAGGAGTCTGCAGGCCCTACTCCGGCCATCTGGCCCCAGGTACCTGACACGATTTTGGCATCTCTGGCGCTGAAGTGGATAGGGCCTGGGGAGAGGCCAGTGGGCAGGGAGTAGCCCATCTGCTCCTGCCTGAGCCCAGCGGGAGACGTGAGTCCCCCCCAACCCCGCCCACCTCTCCGAAGTCCAGGCCAGGGCTGGCTCCTTTAGGGCCCTGTCAGGCTGCCAGCTGCTCAGGCAGGTGTCCTGGAGGACTGGCAGGCTGCTCCTGGGGTACGAGTCCCCTGCATGCACCCCAAGAACTGTGCCGGGGATGACCCCGCACTCTGCACAGCACCAAGTCAGAGCCAGTGCGGGCCACGATATCCCTGCCCCACAACAGCCCCCATCGGGCGCGGCCCCTTTAAGTGTGGCTCCCCTGGCTGCCACTGGGGGCAGCACTGAGCAGCCAGGCCGGCGCAGCTGCCTCGAAGCTTCTGCCGGTGCCGGGGACGCAGCGGCGCCGGGGACACAAGAGCAGGCGTGGGGGTGGCACAGCCCACCGGGGCACAGTCGGCAGAGCAGCACCCAGGTAAGGGGTGGGGGCAGAGCTGCCCAGCGTGTCGCTCTCATGGGCGGGGGCTGCCTTAGGGTCCTCCAAGAGGATGGGGAGTCCCCGCCCCCAGGCGGCATGGCGGGTCCCTGGAAGGGCCGCTCCAGGCCAGGGTGGGGGAGAGGGGCGCCCCCTGGCCTTCCACGTGAGTTCCGGAAGGCCTAGGACCCCGGAGGAGGCCGACCCCACCCCCACCCCCATGAGGAGGGGATGTCACTGACAGCAAGGCCGCTGTCACCTCCTCGGGGTGGAGCCTCACACCCTGCTATCCGGCCGGTTCTGGCCTGGCCTTGAGCTTAGGATAGAAAGAGCAGGAGGGTGGATGGTCCTGCCATCGGGGGAGAGACTTGGGTGGGGCTGAGCCAGGGGTGGGGACAAGGACCAGGACTTAGTGGCCTGACCCAGAAAAGCAACCCTGCAGGAAGCCGGTTGTACACCTGAGACATAGAGGGTTGACCCATCCAGACCCCGAGAGGCCCATCCACTAGGGGTCCTGCCAGGTGAGGGGCCTGGCCAGCCCCCTTCTTGCCCCCAGCTCACCTTGGGGCAGACTCCTCCAGACCAGGTGCTAGGTGCAACAAGGCTGGGGCTCATTGCCACCACCCACCTCCCCAACCGGCAGGACCCAGGCTCTGGGGACCACAGAGGGCCGGGGGTCCACATCTGAACCCTGGCCCATCTCGCAGTGTGGGGGCTGAAGAACCATGGGTTTCCAAGGAGCCCTGCTTGGAGCACAGCAGGGAGGGCCCTCTCCTGTGAAGCGGAGGGGGGGCTGCTTCCTGGCCTGGTTCACGCCTCCGGGAAGAGGGGCCGCCATGAGCTCATGGCTCACAGAGCCTGGCTCCCAGGCTGCGTGCACATCCAGAGGGTGTCCTGTGCACTTGTGCAAAGCTGGGGGAAAGTGTTCTCTGGGCCTTGTCTTAAGCACCCCAAGATAGCTGGGGTCAGAGGAGGTATCTGGAAAGGAAAGGGAGCTTTAGGGCCCAGCTATGCTGTCTGGGGGCATTTCCCTGGCCTGGGCCACACCAGGAGTTGACACTTGGGCTGGGTGCAGCGGACTCTCGGGAGTGCAAGCACCCTCTCAGGTCTGGGGGAGGGGCTCTGTGCGCAGCCTGGCCAGCAGGTGGGATGGTTGTGACAAACACTTCGTGCAGAGGGGCAGGGCCCAGGGACTCGCCCTCGGACTATGCACTCTCAGCGGGGTCGCTCTGCAGTGGGCACCCGGGCGGGGGGCCCGCAGTCTGCGGGGACTGGTGGAGCCCCAACGGCAGGCAAGTCTGTGGATGTGGCCCGAACGCGCCCCGTCACTCCAGCCGCGGACGGCAGAGGGCGCGGTGCTAGGACCCTTCTCCTGCCCCGCCGTAGCTCGTGCGGGAGGGAGACCGGGGACCTCCGCGCAGGGCTGAAGGGGGCAGGAACGTGGCAATCCCCGCCGCCGCCTCCGGGAGAGGGTGGGGGAGGGGCAGGCCCGGCGGCTGCACAGCTGGGTTCCTCCCGCAGGTGCTCCCGACGCCGGCATGGAGCGAGCGCCCGAGGCCGTGGCCAAGGCTGGCAGCCGGGGCTGCTCCGCCCGCTGCGCCCCAGGTAAGCCGGGCCAGCGCGCGGGAGTAGCGGGGCCTGGGCTGCGGAGGGGGCCGCCCTGACCCGCCTCTCCCTCCAGGGCAAAAGCCCCGCAAGGCCGAGTGAGCTGGAGCCGCCAGCCTGGGGACCTCTTTTAAGATGACCCGTACGGACCCGCCGGACCTGCTGGTGTCGACCGTGTACCAGGACATCAAGGTGGCGGCCCCGGGGCCAGCGTCCAGGCGCCCGCCATGTGAGCGGCCCGTGGCCCGGCCCGCCGCGCCCGCGCCTTTCAACAAGCGACACTGCCGAAGCTTCGACTTCCTGGAGGCGCTGGACGGGCCGGCCATGGAGGCGCGCTCCGAGCCACCGCACGCGGAGCCCGCGGAGCTCGCCGCGCCGCGTGCCCGGCCCCGCGACGGCGAGCCCCGGCGCCGCGCCCGCTCCAAGAGCGCGCCCCGCGCGGCCCCGGGCCTGGCGCCCGCGCCCGCATCGCCACCGGTGCTGCCACGCCGAAGCCGAGAGGCCCAGCGCGAGAAGCGGGCTGAGGCATCGCCGCGCCGGGAGCCCGCGTACCCCGCGATGCGCGCGCTGGCCAATGAGCTGCACCCCATCAAGCTGCAGCCCCAGCGGGGCGGCACCGGCCGCATCGCGCCCCTGTGCGCCGCCACCGGCCGCTGCGCGCCACCTGAACCACCCTCGGGGCCCGCCCCCCACGTCCGCTGCCGCCTGGACATCAAGCCGGACGACGCGGTGCTGCAGCACGCCGCCCGGGGCTCGCGGCCCTGCGGGCCCACCGAGGCGGCGCCCTGGGCCCGCGCTGCCCCGCAGCTCCACGGCCTCACCGTGCCCGGGCCCCGCCACGTGGCGCTGTCCCGCACCCCCACCCCTAGCGACTCGTACTGTGCGGACCCCCGAGCGCTGTACTGTGACGGGCCTCTGCCGGGGCCACGGGACTACGCGGAGCGCCGCACTCTGCACTTCACCGCCCCGCCGGGCCCCACCCAATTCTTCTACACCGAGGATGCCGAGGGCTACTCAGGCGGCTTTACAGCCAGCCCCGGCCCTCCCTTCGACGGCTACTGTCCCAGGCCCTACCGGTCCGAGGAGCCCCTGGGGCCCAGCCCAAGACGTGGGGGCGGATATTATGCAGAAGAAGTTCGCACCTTCCCGATCCAGGAACCACCCTCCCGCTCCTACTACGGGGAGGCACCCCGAGCCTATGGCCTGCCTTTCGGGCCCCATTTCGCCCACATCGGCCCCCAGGAGCCCAGGGCCCACCCCGCCACCCGCCCCTTTTATACAGAGGACTTCGGGCGGTACCGCGAGCGCGACGCCCTGGCTCGGACTTACCCGTACCCGCGCAGCAGCCAGTCCTGGGCTGACTGGGGCCCGCGGCCTTACCGCACCCTGCAGGTGGCGCCTCCCCACGACCCTGGCCCATTGCTCGCCTCATGGCACGGCGGCACCGGTACCAGCCCTCCCCGACTGGCCAGCGACAGCCGCCACTACTCGCGTTCTTGGGACAACATTCTGGCCCCCGGGCCGCGTCGGGAAGACCCCCTGGGCCGCGGCCGCAGCTACGAGAACCTGCTGGGGCGCGAGGTGCGGGAGCCGAGGGGCGCGTCCCCCGAAGGCCGGCGCCCGCCTGTCGTTGTAAACCTGTCCACCTCGCCCAGGCGCTACGCCGCGCTGTCCCTGTCCGAGACGTCGCTGTCAGAAAAAGGCCGCGGGGGCGAGGGCCTGAGCCGCAACTGGTACGTCACGCCTGAAATCACCATCACCGACAACGACCTGCGCGCCGCTGAACGCCCCACAGCCAGGGGCTGGGAGCTGCCGGGGGGCCGCCCGCGGCCGCATCCACCCACAGCCCCCGCCGGCCCCACCTCTGGCCGCCAGCGCAGCCTGGAGCAGCTGGACGAACTCATCACAGACCTGGTCATCGACTCTCGGCCCCCGGCCGGCCAAACCACGGAGCCCGTGACCGATGGCCTGGGCCACCAGCTTCGCCGCCTGCTGGACTCGCGGCCCGCGGGGCCCAGGGCCCCCTCGCTGGCGCCGCCGCGCTCGCCCCCCGCCTCGGCCGGCAGCGCTGAGGAGCCTGCGGGCGCGGGGGAGACGGCCGACGCTTCTCCCGAGCCCAGCGCAGATGAGGACGACCTGATGACGTGCTCCAACGCGCGCTGCCGGCGCACCGAGACCATGTTCAACGCCTGCCTCTACTTCAAGTCGTGCCACAGCTGCTACACCTACTACTGCTCGCGCCTGTGCCGCCGCGAGGACTGGGACGCGCACAAGGCGCGCTGCGTGTACGGCCGCGTGGGCAGCGTGTGCCGCCATGTGCTGCAGTTCTGCCGCGACAGCGGCCCGGTGCACCGCGCCTTCTCGCGCATCGCGCGCGTCGGCTTCCTGTCCCGTGGCCGCGGGGTGCTCTTCCTGGGCTTCCCGAGCCCGGGCTCGGCCGACAACTTCCTGCGCTTCGGCCTCGAGGGGCTGCTGCTGTCGCCCACCTACCTGTCGCTGCGTGAGCTGGCCACACACGCGGCGCCCCTGGGCAGCTACGCGCGCGAGCTGGCGGCCGCTGGGCGCCTCTATGAGCCGGCCGAGTGCTTCCTGCTCAGCGTGTCGGTGGCCGTGGGTCCCGGCGCCGCGCCCCCAGGGACCCCCGCCCGGCCTGCGCCCGCGCCACGCAGCCCCGGGCCCACGGTGCGCAAGTTCGCCAAAGTGGCACTGGCGGCTGGCAGCCCGGCGCGTCCGCCCCCGGCGCGGGGCCGCGAGCCCGACATGGAGACGCTGATCCTGACTCCACCGCCTGGCACGGCCGGCCTGGACCAGGAAGGCGAGGCGGGCCGGCGTGCTCGCGAGGTGGCTTTCATCCACATCCAGCGGGAGCTGCGGCTGCGTGGCGTCTTCCTGCGCCACGAGTTCCCGCGCGTCTACGAGCAGCTCTGCGAGTTCGTCGAGGCCAACCGGCGCTTCACGCCCACCACCATCTACCCCACTGACCGGCGCACCGGCCGCCCCTTCATGTGCATGATCATGGCTGCCTCCGAGCCGCGCGCGCTCGACTGGGTGGCCAGCGCCAACCTGCTGGACGACATCATGTGAGCCGCGGGTCCGACCAGGCTCAGCCCGGGCCCCGGCCCCGTTCCTCCTAAGACCTGCCTCAAATTCCTCCAGCCGTCCCCCCAAGCTCCGCCCGGTCCCCAACTCTAGCTCCGTCCAGGGTGTTCCCTACAGGCCCCTCCTCTGTCCTTCCCCACCGGCAACAGCCCCTCTGCCCCCAGACCCTTCCCTCCTCCAGCTCCCCCTCGAGGACCCCCGAGGCCGGTCCTTGCCCTCGGTGCTCCCCGCTGGGAGGCGGGGTGGGCCTGAGGACCGCCCAGCTCTGCCTTCGCGCGGAGGGGTCACTACTGCACAGACCCCACCCGCCCAGATCGGGTCCCGCGAGGCTCTCGCTAGAGCCTCCTCAACCTGGTTCCGCTGCGTCCAGGAGCCGGTGTTAACCAAAGCCTAGTCTCGTCACTTTAAACACGCCCGATCCCGCTTCCTGTGGTCTGGGGTGCCAGCTGCTCTGAGGCCTTTCCTCTCTGGGGTCTCCCTGGTCGGCCTCCGTGCATGTGTCCCGAGCGAGAAAGCCGCGGTGCGTCCGAGAGAGGCGGTGGGCAGGGTGGGCGGTGCGCGATCCAATCCGCACACTGACAGTGCCGCCCACCCTGCCGTCTCCTCCTCTGGCCGCCCTGGTTTGGCCCTGCAGGTACAGTTGGAGAAAGCAGCCAGAGGATACTCAGAGGTCTTCAGGCCAAGGCGCCAGCCACCAGCCAAAGGGGCGGGAGGCCTGGGCAGAGGAAGCAGAGCATATGAGTGGGGGTGCTGGCTACGCCTGGCTGCGCGACAACTGGGGTGTCCGCCCACGCTCCACAGGATGGCCCTAGGCGGCTGCCAGGGTAGAGAGGGGATGCAAACAGCCCCGCAGGCCCTAACGTCACAGGGAGGCGGGAAACCCGTGCAGAAGGCGGCCCCGCTGGGAGGGGACCGTGGAGACCTTAGCCGAAGGGGCTCCTACCCGCTGGAGTAGGAAGGGCCAAGGAACAGCCCCCGGCTGGGAGCCGGCGGGGAAAGCGTGCTGGCAGCAGGTGCGGGGCGAGCTAGTGGGTCAGCGCGAAAGCCCAGCCGAGGGGGTCGGGATCTGTCACGAGACTCGAGATTCTTTGCACCGAAGTTCCCGCACGCCCGCTCTGGCCGCGCCCTGGGACCTGGAGGTGCGCCCTGGTCCGCGCCCGGGGCTCCCTGGAGGGGCGAGTGACCGGTCGAGGCCAGGCGCTGCGAAAGGCTATCCCCGGGTCCCCAGCCCTCCTCCAGAGCCGAGACGGGGCGCCCAGTCAGAGAAATTGTGAACCCCTCCTCCGCCCCCTGCCCTCGCCCCCGACACGCCTGCGCACCTCCCCAGGGCCGTCCGTCCGCACCGGCCCCGTGTCCCGCTTGTCCCACCCGCCTTCGCGGCCCTCCGGGTCTGGCCGCCGCGCCTCCCGCTCCGGGGCCTCCGCATTCGGCCCCACGCCTAACGGCCGGCCTGGAAAGCCCCTGGACAGGAATATTTCCAGTGGGCGAGCGCTTCCGAACCAAGTAAAATAGAACTTGAATGTAGCTGCTGCCTTCTTGTGTTGGGGGAGCGGGGTGGGAAGGAGGTTTCGGACTGCGGAAGAGGAGAGGGGGACCTCCCAGCGGGGAGGGGAGGGGTCTTCGGACAGCGGGGATAGGAGAGGGGAGGGGGGACTTCGGAAGGCTGCGGGCCGAGGGGAGGGGAGGGGGCCTTCGAACGTCGTGGGGAGGGGAGGGGGCGGGGAAGGGGGCCTTCGGATGGCGGGGGGCCGAGGGGAGGGGGCCTTCCGACGGCGGGGGCACGGGGAACCGGGGGCCTTCGGATGTCTGGGGGAGGGGGCGGGGGAGGGGGCCTTCGGACGGTGGGAGGAGGGGCGGGGGAGGGGGCCTTCGGACGGTGGGAGGAGGGGAGGGGGAGGGGGCCTTCGGACGATGGGAGGAGGGGGGGAGGGGGCCTTCGGACGGTGGAAGGAGGGGAGGGGGAGGGGCAGGGGAGGGGGCCTTCGGACTGAACGTAGGGTGGAGGTCGGGGCCCGCCCGCGTCGATGGGCCTCGCGGGCCACCTAACTGCCCAGCTCCCAAGGTGCCTGCCACCCGACTCCGCTGGAGGAACTTTTCCGTCGGCTGGATTTAATCACCACCTATTCCCGGGTCCACCTTCCCTTTAAGCGAGGCCGGTGTGGCCAAGGCTGCAAGGAACCGGGCTGCGATTGGCCAGTCCGTGCGTCGGGCGGCGGCACGATTGGCTGGAGCTCCGGGCTCGGGCAGCATGCCCCCGCGGGATTGGCCGCGGCTCTCCGGAGCCCGCACTGTCCCAGCAGCCTCGGTCGGGCGAGGGAAGGGGCCGCCGGGACCGCGGGGCCTGGCGCGCTCCGAGGAACATGGCGGCGGCGGGCCTCGCTCAGATTCCTGATGTAGACATCGACTCCGATGGCGTCTTCAAGTACGTGCTGATTCGGGTCCACTCGGCGCCGCCCTCCGGTACCCCGGCTGCGGAAAGCAAGGAGATCGTGCGCGGCTACAAGTGGGCCGAGTACCACGGTGAGGGCGGGGCCTGCCTGACAAGGGGCGGGGCCTGCCTGCCGGGAGCGGACGGGGGCGGGGTCTGCCTGCCAGGGGCCGGGGCGGCTCTGCCTGCCAGGAGCGGACGGGGGCGGGGCCTGCCTGCCAAGAGCAGACGGGGGCGGGGCCTGCCTGCCAGGGGGCGGGCAGGGGAGGACGGGGGCGGGGCCTGCCTGCCAGGGGGCGGGGCGGGCAGGGGAGGACGGGGGCGGGGCCTGCCTGCCAGGGGGCGGGGAGGGGATGACGGGGCGGGGCCTGCCTGCCAGGGGTGGAGGCGGGCGCCGGGCAGCGGACACAACGGCCGTGTCCTATGTCCAAGCACGCCCAGAGGTCTGGCCCGACTGGCCTGGAGAAGTCGAGGTCCTGGTGGGAGAGTCGTGCCCCCGCTCGACCGCTCTCTCCCAATCCCAGTCCCTGCACCGGCACAGCGCGTCCTTCTCCTCTTTATCCCCGCCCCAGCCTGGGGGCTTCGTCTCCACTGGGGAAGGGGCTGCCCAGAGGTGGGCTGGCAGACGGATGGGAGTCCCTCAGCCTCCTAGGGGCGGCCAGGGCACGTCCTGAGGCCGCTCTCCCCACCCCAGCGGACATCTACGACAAGGTGTCGGGTGAGATACAGAAGCAGGGCTATGACTGTGAGTGCCTGGGCGGCGGGCGCATCTCCCACCAGAGCCAGGACAAGAAGATCCACGTGTACGGATACTCCATGGTGAGCCTGCAGCCCCTGCCAGGCCTGGCCAGAGGCGCCAGTCCAGAGTCTGGGCAGCCAAACCTTCCCTCAAGGGCCTGATGGTACCCCACATACTGCGTGCCACCAGGGGTAGGAAGCACATGCCAGACCTCCGGGGCCAGGGGGAAGCCCCCAGACACTGCAGCCAAGTCCTCTGCCCACCCCAGAGGCCTGGCCAGGCTCTCCTGTCCTCAAGGGGGTTCAGAGTCCCCACTCTGTCTTCACACAAGCCACCAGCAGATATACACTGGCCTTCACATAGCCCCCACCTTTGGTCTGCTCACCTGTGCGGGCCACCTCTCCTCAGGAGAGCTCCCCAGGGTGGTCAGGGCAGTGGGTTTGGCTCCGCCCTGGGGCACCCAGGCTCTGCCTGTCCCCTCCCGCACCTGCTCTTGGTGTCACTGCTGACCATTGATGCCCAGTGCCAGGGCAGAGATCGAAGGGCCAAGCGATACTAGTGACCATCTTCTCTCTTCAGGGCTACGGCCGTGCCCAGCACTCCGTCTCAACTGAGAAGATCAAAGCCAAGTACCCTGACTATGAGGTCACCTGGGCCGATGATGGCTACTGAGGCCCCCCAGCCCGAGACCTGTCACCTCTAGCAGCCAAGTCGGAACTCTGCCCTTGCCAGGTCCTTCCTGAGGGGCTGGCCTTGCCCTATCCTTCTGCACCCCCTGGTGATGTGCCACCCTGCCAGGCCTCTGAGGCAGACCAGCCTGGGCCGTGGGAATTAAAAGCATTGCTGTGCCTGCCAATCTTCAGACTCTGTGTCTTGGCTTACCTGTCCAGGTCCCCACCTGGGCAGGGCTGTCCTGCGCTCTGACTGAAGGAGGGATGTGGAGAGCCCAGGAGCAGCAGGGCCCCACCCGGCTCCACCCCAGAGGCCCCCAGGAATGGCAGTGCACACTCAGCCCTTTGGGGTCTGATAAAGGGGTCACTGCCCCATTTATGGCCTGATGGCCCCTGAGCTCGGCTGCTATCCCCAGGGACATCTGGGTGGAGGCCCAACAAGCCCTTGCGCAAGGCATCAGTGCCTGGTCCCTTGGGCTGGCCAAGGCCTGGGGCGCCCACGAGTGCCCCTTTCCTTGAGCCCATCCCAGGGCTCCCTGCAGAGAGGGCGCCGGTGACCACTGTCCAGGCTGGGCTTTGGGTAGAGTATGGGCTCGGCCCCTGCCCTGGGGAGCCCCCCCGGCCCACAGCGACACTTGGTAGATGGTGATGGTAAGGTGGGGCACTGCGGGACAGCTGGGGGCTGAGGCACGTTTGTCCCCATGGGTGCCCATCACCAGCAGTTGTGTAGGCCTTTTTCAGCCCGCTGGGTCCTCCAGGTGGCCACTCCTGGCAGGTGCTGTTGTGACCATGTCTACAGACCAGGAAACTAGGGCTCAGGTGAGACAAGCTCCTGAGGGCAAGTGGCAAGTCACAGCAGAGCCTGGCTCCAAATGCCACACTCCTTGGAGCCTTGAAGTGCCCAACCCCAACTCTAGGTTGGTTCTGTGAAGACTGGAAGTTTCTGGGTTCACAGGGACCCTGTGCCTGGCACCACTCAGCACCTGGCTGCTCAGGACAGGTGTAGGAGGGTGGATACGTGAGAGGATGATATCCCCAGCCTGTGTGACAGCCAGGGCAGGCTCACGGCCCTACTGGACTGCTGCTTGCTGCCGCTGGGATGGGTTGAGTCTCTGCCTCCTTGGCCAGCACTGGGCTGGGGCCAGAGGCACAGTGAGAGAAGCCCTGGGGGCCCTGCCCCCCCTATGCCACCACGCAGAGTCCTTCTCCTGGGCTGCCTGGGCCCCTCTTTGCTCCAGTGGGAGCCTCCACCGGGCAGGGCATGGCAGGTGGGCGTGACGGCCGGGGTCTGACCTTCAGTCTGCAGGAGCCAGGCAGGTGGGAGCTGACCCTGGGCGGGGGGGCCCCCTCCTGGGGCTCATTTACAGCCAGATGCGCAGCACCGTCAGCACTGGGTGGGGCTGGCCGAGGGGCCGCAGGTTCGGAAGGGGCTGAAACCCTCCAATTAAAGCAGAGTCAGCCTGTGGGGCCACAGCAGGCTGATAACTGGACAAAGTCCCTACAGGCTGCCCAGCCTTGCAGCCCCTGGCCTTACTCCCTCAGGCCTGACCATGAGTCTGCCCGGCCACCTCCTGCCCAGCCTGGTCCTGCTTGTGGGTGAGTTGTCTGGTCCCGCTGCTGTGGCCAGATGGGGGCTCTGGGTCCTGAGCCTGCTGTCTGGGTGGTGTTGAGGAACACGGGCTGATGCCTGAGCCACCCGGAGAAGGAGGGGTGCAAGGCACTGCCCTGAGAGGCCTGCAAAGGGAGTATGGGGGTACCCAGGACCAGCCATGTGGTCCTGGGGATGGCCTAGCTAGGGAGGGGGCAAGAATCCTCTCCCTGGCCCAAGACGAGGGTGCCCAGCTCCCCGGGGCCTGTCTGCCACCCTTGGATTGGGTGGAGTGGCAGAGGCCTGGGCCCCCCTTCAATGCATCCCTCTGGGGCATTGTCCTGGCAGCCCCTCCAGCTCCTGTTCCCTTCCCCAGGGCTGCCCACATCCTCCCCCCCATCCTGACATGTAGCCTCTGTGGGGTGGAAACCTGGGGGTGCACCTGCTCTGTACTGACGCAGAGCCCGGATGGCGGCTCTCTGTGGGTCCCAAGGCCCTCCCTGTCCCATCTCCTGGGCCTGAGTCCCAAAGTAGGGTGCCGAGTGTCCTGGGTTGGACATGGAACTTCCAGGGCTAAAACTGGACAGTCCTAGGCCAAGGGGGATGGCTGGTCACCTGCCTCCAGGCCACCTGGCTGTCGCTCTGCCAGCAGCAGGGTTCCCGGGCTGGGCCTGGGTCCCCAACCACTGCAGGGGCCCCAGCGAGGCCCTGTGCAACTTCGTGTGTGACTGCAGCGACTGCTCGGACGAGGCCCAGTGCGGTGAGCAGAGGCCGGACAGGAGTGGGCAGGGCCCGCGCTCAGGGCAGCACCCCTGACCACCCGCTCTCCCAGGTCACCACGGGGCCTCGCCCGCCCTGGGCACGCCCTTCACCTGCAACTTTGAGCACGACCCCTGCGGCTGGCAGGACATCAGCACCTCAGGCTACGGCTGGCTCCGAGACCGGGCAGGGGCCGCCTTGGAGGGTTCTGGGCCTCGCTCAGATCACACGCTGGGCACTGACCTGGGTGAGGCTGGGGCGAGACTCCAGATGCACGCGCTTGCCGCCACCCTCTGCTTCCTGCCCCATCTCCTGACCTCTCACACCGGGCCAGGCTGGTATTTGGCTGTCGGAACACACCAAGGGAAGGAGTCAGCCACCGCGGTCCTGCGCTCCCCCGTCCTGCGCGAGGCGGCCCCCACCTGTGAGCTGAGGCTCTGGTACCACTCGACCTCCGGAGGTGTGGCCGGCCCCCCAGGACCCACGGGTGGGGTGCCCTGGGGGAGGGAGTGGGCGGGCATGGCAGGGAGGGGCAGGGCTGCAGCTGCCCAGGGCCCCCCATGGCACAGATGCGGCTGAGCTGCGGCTGCAGCTGACTCACGGCACAGAGACGCTGACGCTGTGGCGGAGCTCGGGACCCTGGGGCCCCGGCTGGCAGGAGCTGGCAGTGACCACCGGCCGCATCCGGGGCGACTTCCGAGTGAGCTGGGGGTCTGTGTGGGGTAGGGAGGGGAGTGGGGGGCTGGGCCCTGACACAGGTCCTAAGGACCCTCGCTCTCTTCAGGTGACCTTCTCTGCCACCCGGAATGCCACCCACAGGGGCGCTGTGGGCTTGGACGACCTGGAGTTCTGGGGCTGTGGGCTGCCCAGTAAGTCCTCGTGCCACCGACCCACCGGGAGGGCCATGGGCTCACGGGGTCCCCCTGCCCACCCTTGCCCAGACCCACTTCTGCCTCACCCCCAATGCCAGGGGTCTTGGGCCAGGCTGAAGGGCTAACCCTCCCGCACCCCAGCCCCCCAGGCCAGCTGCCCCCCGGGGCACCACCACTGCCAGAATAAGGCCTGCATAGAGACTCACCAGCTGTGCGATGGAGAAGACAACTGCGGGGACCTGTCTGACGAGGACCCACCCACCTGCGGTGAGACGGGAAGACCTGGCCTCTCGGCAAGGGCTCGTCCCATAGGGTGTACTATATGTGGTCCTTCTGGGGTGTGGCAGCCACTGTCCCCCTGAGCTGGGCCATCAGCTGCGGAGGCCCTGCTGAGTGGCCTAACCAGCCTCACCTGCCACCCTAGGCCACCACATGGCCACTGACTTTGAGACAGGCCTGGGCCCATGGAACCACTCGGAGGGCTGGGCCCGGAACCACAGCGCTGGCAGCCCTGAGCGCCCTGCTTGGCCGCACCAAGACCACAGCTGGAACAGTGCAAAGGGTGAGGCCACCGAGGACCCGACCCCGCCCACCCACCTGGCCACCGCCTGTCGGCCCTAGCCCACACCGGCCCTCTCCCCAGGCTACTTTCTGGTCTCCCTGGCTGAGCCTGGCACTCCTGCTGTCCTCTTCAGCCCCAAGTTCCAGGCCTCCAGTCCCCACAACTGCTCGGTAAGACAGGTGGGGCACCAGGTCTCCCACCCTGGCTGCCCGGTGCGTGGCCCCCTGACCAGCAACTGTCCCTCCCCAGCTGGTCTTCTATCGCTACCTGCACGGGTCTGAGGCCAGCTGCCTCCAGCTGTTCCTGCAGACGCTCCAGCCCGGAGCCCCCCCATCCCCTACCCTGCTGCGGAGACACTGCGGGGAGCAGGGGGCTGCCTGGGTCCGAGACCGGGTTGACATCCAGAGCACCCACCCCTTTCAGGTGAGGCTGAGTGGGCGTCCTGGGGACAAGAGGAGGGTGGGGTCCAGGGAGCCCACGAAACACCAGCTGTGTGTGGACGGAAGAGGGTTTGGGGCAGCAGGCCCCGGGGAGGGGGGGCAGATGGGTGCTGGGGCACCCCCTGAACCCCCTCTGCCCTCAGATCCTCCTGGCTGGGCAGACAGGCCCAGGAGGCGTCGTGGCCTTGGACGACCTCATCCTGTCTGACCGCTGCAAACCTGTCCCGGGTGAGCCTGCCGGAGCCCCTGGCCCGTTCTGCCCAGAAAGCTCAGTCACTGCGCCAGCTGACCCGGTTCTGCCCTGCAGAGCCAGCCGCCCCGCAGATGCTGCCTCCTGCACCCCGGGCCCCGGCCCCTGAGACCCCACCATCCAGCCTGGGGCCCCAGAATTTCTGTGATCCAGGGCATCTCTCCTGTGGGGACCTGTGCGTGCCCCCAGAGCAGCTGTGTGACTTCCAGCAGCAATGTGCGGGGGCTGAGGACGAGCAGGACTGCGGTAAAGGGCCACCGTGGGCCGGGACGGCGGGGTGCTGGGGCAGGCTGGGGGCCTGGCCGCTGAGCGCCAGCTGCTGTTCCAGGAACCACAGACTTCGAGTCCCCCACGGCTGGGGGCTGGGAGGATGCCAGCGTGGGGCAGCTGCAGTGGCAGCTCTCTGCCCAGGAGGCTGCTGGAGGTGAGGCCTAAGTGGGCTCTGCCGCTTCGCTAGGGAGGCCTCTGGGTCACGGCCCTGAGGGACAGACGGTTGCCCTGGCAGGAATCAGGGCTCTGAGCCCTTATACTACCCCTAGGGCGCTTCCTGTCTCTGCAGAGGGCCTGGGGGCAGCTGAGGCCTGAGGCTCGGGTCCTCAGCCCTGCCCTGGGCCCCTCTGGTCCCAGCTGTGAACTGCACCTGGCCTACTCCTTCCAGAGCCAGCCCCGAGGTACGGTCGCCTGGGCTTCCCACCCAGCCCCCTGGGGCTCCCTGACAAGGGAGGGTCCGAGGCTGGGTCACCCCTGGTGACCCACGGTGACCCCCTGGGCCAGGCTTCCTAGCACTGGTCGTAGTGGATGGCAGCTTCCGGGAGCTTGTGTGGCAGGCCCCAGGCAGCAGCGCCGGGGGCTGGAAGGTGGACAAGGCCCTTCTGGGGGCACGCCGCCGGCCTTTCCGGGTAAGGAGGGCAGCCTGGATGGAGGGTCTGCCGGAGCCAGCCCTGACTTAACAGTCCTCTCCCTCGTTCCCCCCCACACAGCTGGAGTTTGTGGGTCTGGTGGACTTGGATGGCCCTGGCCAGCAAGGGGCTGGGGTGGACAACGTGACCTTGAGGAACTGCAGCCCCACCGAGACCACCGAGAGAGACAGAGGTCCCTCCTGCCCCACTAGGGGGGCTGCCGGACCACCTCGAGGGACCCCCTTGAGCCTGCACTTGCTCAGGGCTCGAGAGGGTGGGGGCAGACAGCGGGCTGGGCTTGCTGACACCCCTGCCCCCCCCCCAGAGGTCTCCTGCAACTTTGAGCGGGACACGTGCAGCTGGTACACGGGCCACCTCACGGACACGCACTGGCACCGGGTCCAGAGTCATGGCCCTGGGTACGACCACACCACTGGCCAAGGTAGGGTGGGGGCCCCAGGCCGAGGGCCACTCAGACTCAGGAGTGCTCCGGGAGGGGTGTCTCTGCAGCCACCCCATGTCCTCTACAGGCCACTTCATGCTCCTGGACCCCACAGACCCCCCAGCTCGGGGCCGTGCTGCCCACATGCTCTCCAGACCCCAGGTGCCGGCAGCCCCTGTGGAATGCCTCAGCTTCTGGTACCAACTCCACGGGCCCCAGATTGGTGAGTTGGGGGGGCTGGGGCCCCCTGCCTGGTGCCCATCGAGGCCTGGGGAGGGTCAGGAGTTGGGGCTGGTCCCCTCAAACCCTGCCTCACTTTAGGGACGCTGCATCTGGCCATGAGATGGGAAGGGGAGGAGGACATGCTCCTGTGGTCGCGGTCGGGCACCCACGGCAACCGCTGGCAGGAGGCCTGGGCCACCCTCTACCACCAGCCTGGCTCCCGAACCCGATACCAAGTGAGGCCTGGAGCCCCAGGGGCAGGGACGTGGGGCAGGGCCCCTTGCCAGCTGACACTTCCTGCCCCCCAGCTGCTGTTCGAGGGCCTCCGCGATGGATACCACGGTTCCATGGCCCTGGACGATGTGGCCCTGCGGCCTGGCCCCTGCTGGGCCCCCAAGCGCTGCTCCTTTGAGGACTCGGCCTGTGGCTTCTCCACCGGAGGCCAGGGCCTATGGAAGCGCCAGACCAACGCCTCGGGCCACGCCGCCTGGGGCCCCCGGACAGACCACACCACGGAAACAGCTCAAGGTACTGAGGCCCTGCAGGGACGGGGCGGGGGTGCAGCCAGGGGCTGGCAGGCTGACACTGGCACCCCCAGGACACTACATGGTGGTGGACCTGAGCCCAGACGCACTGCCCCAGGGCCACGTGGCCTCACTGACCTCGGAGGAGTACAGGCCCCTGGCCCAGCCTGCCTGCCTGACCTTCTGGTACCACCTGAGCCTGCGCAGCCCAGGTGAGGTTGTCCACATTCCCAGGGCTCAGGGAGGCTTGGCCTGGGGTCCCCACGGGCCCCTTGCCCAGTGACAGGCTAGGGAGCCCAAGGGGATCGGGCTGAGGCCACGTGGGCATTGCTGCCCCACTGCCGCTGACCTGGGCTGGCCTCGGCACGCAGGCACCCTGAGGGTCCATGTGGAGGAGGGTGGGCGGCACCCAGTGCTCAGCATCAGTGCCCACGGAGGGGCTGCCTGGCGCCTGGGCAGCGTGGATGTGCAGGCCAGGCGGGCCTGGAGGGTGAGTGCCTGGTTCCTGGGGCCGCCCCTTCCTCCTCACCCCCTGGAGGCTACCCAGACCAGGCTGAGAATGCCCTGCCTTGCCCCAGGTGGTGTTTGAGGCCGTGGCCGCAGGCGTGGAGCCCTCGTACGTGGCCCTGGATGACCTGTTCCTCCAAGACGGGCCCTGCCCCGAACCAGGTGGGAGCCCTGCCGGGGCCTTCGGGCTGCAGATCTCACCTTGGCCTGGCTCCCCTAGGCAGTGGTGCCCAGGGCTTGGGCAGCACTAGTCAGCGGCCGGTTCCTTGCAGGTTCCTGTGACTTTGAGTCTGGCCTGTGTGGCTGGAGCCACCTGGCCTGGCCCAGCCTAGGCGGGTACAGCTGGGACTGGAGCGGCGGTGCTACACCTTCCCGCTACCCCCACCCCGTCGTGGACCACACCCTGGGCACGGAGGCAGGTGCGCACCTGCTGGATGGGGGCTGAGCTTGGGAAGGTGGGCCCTGAGGTCACGCATAGCCACTCTGCCTCCCACTGCCCACCCTGGGGCACCCGAACTCAGTGGGGCCCCCTCGGGGCAAGGGGCTGGTCTCATTCCGCCCACCGGGCACCCCACTCTCTTGTTCCCAGGCCACTTTGCCTTCTTCGAAACTGGTGTGCTGGGCCCGGGGGGCCAGGCGGCCTGGCTGCGCAGTGAGCCTCTGCCGGCCACCCAGGCTTCCTGCCTCCGCTTCTGGTACCACATGGGCTTCCCCGAGCACTTCTGTGAGTCCAGCTGGCCGGTGGGGGCCTGGGCAGTGGGTGGAGCCGGGGTCTGGGGTGGCCCCCTTGCACCTGGTCAGGCATGCAGGTGGCCGCCAAGCACCTGTGGCCTGACCCACCCGGCCCTGCTCTCAGACAAGGGGGAGCTGAGGGTGCTGCTGGTCAGCACCCATGGCCAGCTGGCCGTGTGGGGCCAGGGCGGGCACCGGCGGCACCAGTGGCTGGAAGCCCGGGTTGAGGTGGCCAGCGCCGAGGAGTTCCAGGTGAGGCTGGCTGCCCTGGCCAAGGGACCTCGGGGCCGGCAGGCAGGGCCTCCATCTCCCCTGGGCCCTCACAGCCTTTCCTTCCCTGCAGGTTGTGTTTGAGGCCACTCTGAGTGGCCAGCCTGCCCTGGGGCCCATTGCCCTGGACGACATTGAGTATTGGGCTGGGCAGCGTTGCCAGCAGCCTGCGCCTGGCCAGGGTGAGCATAGGGCTGCCGCTGGGGTGCTTGGGAGGCCCAGGTCGGACAGCCTGCCCTGTGTCCCCAGCTCATTGCCCTGGCAGCTGCCAGTGCCCCAACCCAGCCCAGGAAGCCAGGGGAACAACCAAGACCAGGCCCTGGGCCTCCCCGTTCTACCCCTCTGGCCCCTGGGGCACCCCCTTCTGGGCCCACTGTGCCCACACCCAGAGCAGGCAGCAGTGTGTCGCTTTGTGAGGAAGGGGGCATCTTGCCTGGGGCCAGGACCCCAGTCTGCAGGCAGCCTCACTCTGCAGCCTGGCACTGGCACAGCCGACACGTGCTCCCTTCTAAAGGGCTGAACCCCGGGAACCCACAGGCACCGAGGAGACCAGACAGCCCCAGCCGAGGACGTGGGGGCAACTGTGGAGGGCTCAAGCCCCAGGGTTCACATGTCCCCACCACCCACAGGGCACATGGCCACGCCTGTGTCTGTGCCAGCCGCGGTTGGCGGTACCCTCCTTCTCCTCGTGCTCCTGGTGCTGCTGGGACTTGGGGGCCGGCGCTGGCTCCGGGAGAGGGGAGGCTGCCCCTCCTGGAGTGGCAGGGAGGCGGTGACATCCAGCTTTGACAACGTCCTCTTCAATGCGGTAGGAGCCCCGTGGTGGGGGCACGGCTGGCAGGAGCCCACAGGGAGGAGCCCAGCGCCACTGCAGCCCAGCCCCCGCCGCCCACGGTGTCACAGCATGAACCCCCTTCTCCTAGGATCGTGTCACCCTCCCGGAGTCTGTCACCAGCGACCCACAGACCATCACATGAGACCCTGGCTCCTCACCTGAGCACCCAACCCTCAGTCAGACCTTGCAGAGACTGGACACCTACCCCCTGCTGGCCAGGCTGGGGTCTCAGGACATGCTGAGCCTCTGCGCCCCTTGCCCTGTCCCTTGACTCTGCTGCCCCCTGAATAAATGCTGCGGCCTGCGAGGGCAGCCTGAGCCTGCAGGACGAGGTCAGTGCACCCACGCGTCTCCAGCCAGCAGGACCGTGGGCCTCTGAGGACTCCCAGACCTGACGCAGACCTGAGAGAACTTGCCTGGGGCATCTCCTTGCTCAAGGCAGCTCAGGAAGCAGACAAGCGACACTCCCCCATAGGACAAGGCGTGGGTGGTAACCCAGAAGCCACTGCCCAGGCTGGACGGGCCCCACCTTGCTGGGGCTCTGCACTGAGGATGGGGACGAAACCAACCGTGGTGCAAGGACACGTGGGAGGCAAAACCTGAGTGTGGCAACACAGAGCTGGCCTGGTGGGAGGAGGAATGTCCTGCTGTATCCCCAATAAAAAACCCCGTGTCCACCATCACCCATCCCTGGCAAGGGACCCCACTTCCATTTTCTACCCTCATGGTGCTGCCCTCACTGCCCGCTGTCCACGTGAAGGTCTCAGCAATCCTGGCTGCAGATCACTGTGCTCAGGTTCCCTTGTGCCCGAGACCCCTGAGTAGGTCACAGCCACGCAGGCTGACCCTGGCCTTGCTTGGCTGCCAGACCTGGGAGAGAAGGTGACTCTCCGGAGGTGCGTGAACAAGCCTGGGGCCCTGACAGAGGGTACAGTGGGCCGGTATCTCTGGCCCCAGGGATAGTGCCTGAAGCCTGCTCCTCCCGTGGGCAACTCCCACACGCCCTGCTGCAAGGACTCAGTGTTGAGGCCTGAGAGGCCTTGCCTTGGGTGGCTGTTCTCAGGGACGGTGGTGACCATCTGCACAGCCAGGTGCTCCCAGACAGCCATCTGTCCCAAGGAACCATCGCTGTCCTGGTGGGCACAGCACCCTCACCAGCCGCTGGGCTCCTGCCCGTCCCGGGGACTCAGCCCCAGGGGCGGGCGGCAGCTGGACAACATCCCGCATGTTCGGGAAACGTGAGGCTGACTAACATCCCGGCAGATGGGTGCAGAGGTGACGACCCTGCAGAGAAAGAACGACCTGCACAGCCCCCGGGGGACCCTACAGGGCCCGTCATGAGACGCACCCTCTTTCCCCACAGCTGTGGTCCAGCGTGCCAGGCACAGACCACAGGCCTAGACGCTGGGACAGATGAAGCGAAAGAGGGTAGGATTTGCCACCGGCAGGCAGGGCACAAACTTTACCAGCTGCTCTTTAAAAGCCATACTAGAGGCCGGGCGCGGTGGCTCATGCCTGTAATCCCAGCACTCTGGGAGGCCAAGGCCGGAGGATTGCTCGAGGTCAGGAGTTCGAAACCAGCCTGAGCAACAGCGAGACCCCATCTCTACTAAAAATAGAAAGAAATTAGCTGGACAACTAAAAATAAATAGAAAAAATTAGCTGGGCATGGTGGCACATGCCTGTAGTCCCACCTATTCAGGAAGCTGAGGCAGAAAGATCGCTTGAGCCCAGGAGTCTGAGGTTGCTGTGAGCTAGGCCGACCCCACAGCACTATAGTCTGGGCAACAGAGCAAGACTCTGTCTCCAAAAAAAAAAAAAAAAAAAAAAAGCCGCGTTAGAGAAGCACTGTCTGGTGACATCCTCAGTCCCATCCTGCGTGCCAGGTGGTCCCCAGAACCCTCCCCCACCCCCAAGCTTCTGATAATGGCTCCCAGGCAGACGCCCCTGGGAGAGGAAGGCCGAGCTCTGAGCCTCCCTCTGAGGGACGGAAGGGAAGGAGAAAAAAAGTCAGGAAAAGCAAGTACTTTGCAAGATTTTCTTAGTTTGACAGCAGGTGTGGGTTGGGGAGGGGCCCGCAAGCCTGACCCCGTGCTCCGCTCAGCCAAGCGAGGAGGCCCATGTCGGTGCTGGCGGTCGAGGGGACCAGCCAGACGAGATCAGCTGGAACACGCTGATTTCGAGGCTTTGTGCTCACTTCGCCCTGGGCCCTTTCTCGATGGGCTTTCCAATGTCCTTCCCCCGGAGCTTGAGGCCTGAAACGAGCCGTTGGCCCACTGACTACTGCTGCTCCCCTCTGCAACGTCGAGGGACAGGGCAGCGCCAGGGTGACCCCGCCCAGCTGCTGTGAGAGGCAGTAGGAGCCCATCTACCCTGAGCACCAGCTCCCTCTGGGTGTCAAGCTGCCCCCACATCTGCCAGGAAGGGAGGCAGGGGAGGGCACCACTATAACCCCCCACCAGGCTTTCAGCACCCAACACGCCCAGTTTCACATCTAATTCTGAAAAGAGGGTGAGTCTGACAATCCTAGGTGGCATGGAATCAACACCTCTTCCCAGGAGGACTAGGGCAGAAGTCCCCTGTGGGCACCACCTCCCGCCCACACTGACACCAAGGGGCGTGAGGGAGCAGAATGTGGCGTGTGGGCAGAGTAGCCAAGGGAGGGCCACCGAGGTGCTGTTCGCAGGCTAGGCAGGCCAGCAGCATGGGGCAGAAGGAATCTGCACCCGGGAGAGACTGAGATACCACTCCGGAGTCCTCACCATCGTCCCAACAGCCTACACTGCCGGGAGCAGCACAGCTCTCGGAGAAAATCCCAGCGGCTTCAGAGAACAGGGCGTCCCCGGGGCCACGTCAGCCCTCCCGAGCCCTGTTCTCACCAGTCCCACCCAGGAGAGGGGCGGCCCCCCTGCCAAGACGGACACTCACCAATGGCCCTCTCGATTTTGCCCAGAACCTGGTTATTGGGAATGGCCCGTCCACTCTCATAGTCTGCGATCACTTGCGGCTTTTCGTTGATTTTCTAAAGAGAAGATGTGCCTTATACACATCAGTTCAGTAAGGACACGTTGGAAAACTGAAGTGAGCCACCCACGGGGCAACACCTTCCAAGAGAGCGTGGCCCTGGCCATCGCCCCACCAGCTCAGACAGAGAGCAGCTCTCAGAGGCTGTGGGGCCTGCACCCGTGTGAGGAAGTCACAGCTGGTCTGACATGGCTTCCCAAGGCCTGGGGGCCCCTGATGGCAAGGGCAAACCAAAGCCCCCGAAGTCACAGGTGGTGGAACCCACCCTCCAGGTGCTGGCTATACACCAGCCACTGCCTGCCTGTACCACAGTCCCGGGAGAAGGGAGAGCTGTCCTGCCTCACCGTGGCCAGGTCCTTCTGCGTGAGCCCCTTGCTCTGCCGGCCCTGCTGGATGACTTTGCCCACTTCCAGGGTCACCCTGTCATGGTGCAGCTCCTCCGTCTCCCGGTCCAGCTTGGCTGTGTTCTTGGTGATTGAGTGCTGTTTGTTCTGGCCGGCAGCCCCTGCAGCGAGGCGAGAGCAGAGAAGCAGGTTTAGAATTGATCCAAGGAAGACCAATTTCAGAATGGCAACCAGACCCCGAGGATGGGCTCCACCACCTGGGGACTTTGGGGCCTTCAGTTTGCCCTTGCCCCCAGGGACCCCAATTCTGCCCAAAATTCAGCCCTACAAGCCTGGAATTCCAGAGTTTTCTCTCAGTTATGGGAAATGGGCAAAAGGCAACAGTCCCTGCTGCCCTCACACCAACCAGAGCTGCTCTGAGAAAAACCCAGACACTTCCTGGCATCAGCGGCACACAGTCCCTGAGTCCTGACGCGTGTCCCCGGTGGAAACATGGGTACCTACATTTCTTGGAAGTCTCCACATCTTCTCCTCGTCTCTGAGCCGCTAAGATGGCCTAGAAAATTAGAAAACGTTTTTTTGATCAAAAGTAGCTTTGGCACAGTGTCTAGCATACGGAAATTTAGGCTGCTGTTAGCTAATTCGCATGTTGCTAATGACTAGTGGTTTTGAAGGACTGATGTACGATGCTGAATTTAATAACCCAAGCTCATTATACAAAACCCTCTAAATCAAATATCCTGGAGACTCACAATAAACTGCTGCTAAAAAAAGAAAGACAGATCACTTCATTTGCTGTTAAGAAAGACAGGCTAATGGATTCTTCTTTTTTGCCCTGGCTGGTCTTCAACTCCTGGCCTCAAGCTGTTCTCCCAAGTAACCCAGATTACTGGCAAGCACAAACGGATTCTTTCTAGAAATCATATTTGAAGCACACTGACTTCTCTGTTAGACTCTCCTGCAGAAGCAGGAAGGAACACCAAGTGTTGGCCTAGTGTGGCCTTCCTCCCTGAATCTGGCTCCTAACAAAACAGAGATGACACATCTCATGGAAACCTGCATTCCCCCTGGAAACACTGCCAATAACAATGATGCTGTTTGATCTACAGTCACTGAATATTAACATAACGTATCTGTTGATGCCTCTAACAGTTCAGAAGAGTGGCTCGCAGGACATTCTAAGTGTGATATGTTCAAAGATGCTTTCTACAAAATTGTTCACATGACTCCTGACTTGTGGCTATTAAGTTTCCTTTAAAAGAAAAGGACAAGTGGATTTGGTTTTGACCATGCAACTGGTAAGCCCACGGCAGGTCAATACATGCCCGACACCAGGACGCCCAGGACCCCAGCTTGTCCTGGTCTGACTGGCACTTGGTGCCATCCTGAGGGTACAAACCAGGAACGGGCAGTGACCGAATGGCACTCCCATTACATCTGAGTCACAACTGACCTGAGAGTAGGTCACCCACACTAGCAACTCCCTCCACCTGAACAGTACTCAGAGCATGCCCTTTTACCCTTGTAACTGGGGGGAGCAGGATCCATCCACACACGGAGTCTCTAGGCCACCCCAGACCAGGGACCAGGCAGACACTCCTTGTCCCCAACCTTCCTCTGGTTACCCAGCTCTATGCTCTCCCTGTCTCCCACTCTGCCTCTTAACTGTCCACCCACTGGCCCCTCCAGCCCAGTCCCCGCCCCCGTCCCTGTCCCCTGCCTCTGGGCCCCACCTCCTGCCCCATCCTGCCACCTGACTCCACCAACAGTCCCCGCCCCGTCCCAGTCCCTTCCCTGAGCCTATCCTCCCTGGTCCCAGTCCGGTCCCAGGTCCAGCCTCGCCCTGTCCTCTGCCCCATCTCCCCTCCCGTCCTTTGGCCTTCGCCCTCACACTGGTCCCCAAGCCCGCCTCAGTCCCCTGACCCTTGTCGCTGTCCGTCACCCTGTCCCTCGACCCCGCCCGTTCCCTGCCCCTCCTCCTCCCAGACTCCCGCCCCCGCCCCCGGCCCCACTTCGGTCCCCCGCACCCTAATCTCAGTCCCCCCGCCCTGCCTCCGTCCCCTGACGGGCCCCAACTCCCGCCCCGGGCCGCAGCCCCCTGTCCCCCGCCCCAGCCCCAGCCCCAGCCCCTCGACCGCAGTCCTCCCGCCAGCCCCCAGCCTTGCCCCGGCCCCGGCCCAGCGACCGGCCCGGCCGCTCCGCGGCGAGGCACCTGCTTGGACTTGGCCTGGGCGGCTGTGGGGCCCTTCTTGCGCAGCACCGTCACGGTGTCCCAGTCGCTCTCGGCCATGGCGCGGCGGGCGGGGGCGGCGGTCCGTCCGGCGGCTCCGCAGCAGCTGCTCGAGACCCGGCGCAGTGACGCGACGTTCCCTCGTCGCCTCCTCGCTTCCGGCGCCTGCGCCGCGGCCCCGCCTCCGGCTCCCATTGGCCAGCGACCCGGGGGGCGGGCACTTCCCGCGGTCCGGGACCAATCCGCGCCCGGCTCGCCTGAGGAAACGCCTGGGCCGCGCGCGGGCGTCGTGCGGAGAGCGACGGGGCCCGGGCCGCCGGGAGAGTCACTGCCGCTGGGGGGCGCATGGCGGGGAAAAAGCTGGCGGGGAGAGCCGCCCTGGTGGGAGGGCGGACTGGGGACCTGCGGGGACGGCGGGGTGCGGGGGGAAGAGATGGCGGAGGGCGCACTGAGGGTCCGCGGGGAAGGCGGGGTTGGGGGGATGGTGGGGGGAAGGCGCACTGGGGGTCCGCGGGGACGGCGGGGTGCGGGGGGAGGGAGGGGGAGAGGGCGCACTGGGGGTCTGCGGGGTGCGGGGGGAAGGGAGCACAGGCCGGGGGCGGATTGGGGGCTGCGGGAGGAGAGTGGGCAAGGGAGCCTGGGCCCGGAGTCCTGGCCCTGCGGGTCTGCGCCGACACGCTGTGGTCTCTGGGGGAGCCGAGGGGGCCGCAGCCGCACGCGACTCGCGACTGGCCCACGCCTGCCTTTCCAGATCGGCGGCCTGGCCACGTGGACTAAGCGGTCTGGAGCAGCTGCTGGAGGTCGCCTGTTCGGTTTCCCTGCGCTTCCTTAGGTTCTGTTTCCTGCCCTTTTGCCGCCCTGCGCACAATTCGAAGTTCTGTTTCTCAGGAGCTGTGTTCATATGATGCAAAAATGTTGGGGCCAGAGGCAGGTGCAGGTTTTGTGGGGCCTGAAACATAGACAACTCGGAGGGGGGGCTCTCTATAAGAAAAATACTGCAAAATTATGAAAACAAAATTAGTTGCAAAAATGAATGTTTTTGCATATTATATATTATTTTACAATAATTCTGTAATACTGTAGTTTACAGTTATTTTACAGTAATTTCTTATAATGAAAAAAGTAATCAATATGTTATAATTTTTTATTTAAAAATTTTTTTTAGTTTTTTTTTTCTTTTGAGACAGGGTCTCACTATGTTACTCAGGCTGGACTCCTTCCTGGGCTCAAGGGAGCCTCCCACCTCAGCCCCCAAGTAGCTGTAACTACAGGCATGTGCCTGGCTTAGTTACAAATTTTTAAAAAACATAGTCTATGGCAGACTTAGCATGAAACACAGAATAAAAAGAGAAAAAAAATTTAAACATCAATGCCACAAGCATCACAATATTCAGAAAAATAACAATTATATGAATTAACTAATGCAGCTCTTTAATGTTTTTGCTTACGATTTACCATTTCTGGCTGCATTCTCTTTGATCGCCTCATCACAATTTTGCAGAATTGTTTTATAGAAAAAAGAGAAAGATGATTCAGACATTTCTCTGGTGTGTTTGATCAAATCTGCATCTAATAGTATTGACATTGGTTTGGGTAAAACAAGGTTTCCAGGCTTCAAATGGATGAGCTCGCTGTAGCACTGCTACCAGTTTGTGCACTGTGTAGGTGAGTATTTGCAGCCTTGGAAGACGTTCCTGCCCCTGGACAGCCGGCAGGCACATGATTAGACTGCATGAAGGTATCCCATAAACCTTGACTAAGTGCACCTCAACTTGGGTTCTTCCCCTTAGTCATGTACCAAAAAAGCCTGCAGCCACTCCAGTGGCACTGGACCCCAGGAACGTGGAGCTGTCTGGAAAGAGGCCGCGGCTGGAGCAGATTGCAGTTGAAGTGTCTTACTTGGCCAGCGTAACCAGCACCGACCTCGGGAACCCATTGGGAGGCCCCTCCCAGAGCTGTGGCAGGAACAACCTGCACATGAAGCCGAGCCAGCTTAGTGTACCTGTTCTAGTTGGCATCGGCTGGAAGAAGGGACATCGAGACCTAACTGTCCTCTGTAGGTGTCCACCACCAGGACAGCCATCGTCCCGTCCGGCCCTCAGGAGTCCACGCCTGGTGACATAAAGATGCCTGCTGCCCTGTCCATTGCACTCCCTGCCACCAAGGTGTGGGTGGATACAAGTGTCTCCTCGAGGCGCCTTCGCCACCCACTCATTCCCTCTCTGGTGTCCCCTGTGCACACTCCTTCCCGGCTCTGGGATTCTTCCCATTTGTTCAGGGCCTGGAGGAGAGCAGTCTTGGAGGTGAAGCCACAGCAGCTGGTGTGGACAACCGGCTCTGGAAGGTCCAGCGGGCAGTTCGTATCACCGGAGATGCCACACCACTGTTGTACTAAAGACTCCTCTGCCTGCGTTAAGATAAAACATCTTCCAGAGTTACTCATTTACCTTCGTGCATGGAGGAAATTACAAAGCCTTCTGGAAAACAACAAAAAAATGTCTATTCACTTCCATCTGTAAATGTGAGTTTCTCTGGTGTCGTTTCCTTTCAGCCTTAATTAATAGTTTTCCTTAGTGTTTGGTAGTACTGTCTGCTGTAAATAAATGGTTTCACCTTTCATTTAACTGCAGATGTCTCTATTTTACCCTGCTCTTGAAGGATATAGTATTTATACATGTTATCCAGTTGCCTTCTGACTTCCACCGTTCCCAGTGAGAAGTCAGCAAGTGTCTCCCTGTTCCCCTCCAGGTAGTGTGACACATCCCCTGGCTACTTCCGAGATTTCCCCATGATCTTCCGTGTTCCTGCCATGTGCCTAAACTGTACTTTCCTCTGTGTCTGCCTTGGTTGGGTTCACTGATCTTAGATCTTGTACACTGGCAAAGTTTCACTGGTATTTAAATATTTTTATTTTTCTGTCCCACTGTTTTCTGTTTTTTTCCTTCTGGGACTCCAATTAATGTAAGTAATTCCACTTGATATGTCCCATAGTTCTTTTTCTCGATTTTTGTTCTCTTCAACCGTCAGGCTATATACTTTTGTGGCTCTTTCTTCAACATTACTGATCTTTTTATCCACCATCTCCAATATGTTAAGCCCAAACAGAGAAGTTTTCATTTCAGATATTGTACTTTTTATACTTTTCAGTAACATGTTTTCCATTTGATTCTTTTCAATGGTTTCCACTTCTCTGCTGAGATTCCCCATTTGTCTGTAAGTTAAACTATGTTTTAAGTCTTTGAACATTTTTATAACCAATGCATTAAAGTCTTCATCTTCTAAATCCAACATCTGGGTCAGCACGGCATCTTTTCTATTGATTGCTGTGCTCCTTGGTTACAGGACACGTTTTCCTGCTTCTCTGCATGTCCAGTAAATTTGTGCTGGACACTGTGGAAGTCACGTTGTATGGAGTCTGGATTACAGTGTCTGTCTTTGTAGAGTTTTGCGTTTATTCTGGCAGGCAGTGCATACACTGATGGCTCTCCTTGATCCTGCCAAGACTTGGTTTAAGCCTTATTTGGGCAGCTCCAGAGTAGGTCTTAATGTAGGTCTTGGCCCTTGTTCTCAACTTTTCTGGAGATTCAGCTCAATACCTGGGGTGTTAACGAGGACTCTGATATGGGTAGGGGAGACTTCCAACCTCTCAGTGCTGTCAGCCTCTGGTGTCTTCAACCCCTCAGTTCTGCAGCAGCTGCTCTACGCCAGACTGCTGGGGGTCTTGCCCTCTCCTGTGCACTCAGCTGAGGACCCGTAAGAGACATCTGGACCCTGCTGTGCAGCTCCCTCCTCTCTGCTGTTCCATTCTGTCAATTCCAGCTACTCATGCTGCTCTGAACTCTGACTTCCATCTCCTCACTCCAGCTGGACTGCCATGTTTGCCTGGTGTCCACCTCTCTATGATGAGGTTAAGAAATTGTTCCCAAGCAGAAAGCCTGAGAGAACACGGGTCAACCTCATATGTTTCCCTTCTCTCGGATTCTCAGTCTTATGCTGCCTGTTGCCCACTGGCTGAAAACAGTCACTTCCTGTATTTTGGCCAATTTTATAGTTGTTTATAGTGAGTGGCAACACCAGTGATAGTTTGTCATGAGTAAAAGTGGATTTTCCAGAATTTTATCTTCTCAAATATTTCTTGGTCTGTAGCTTCATCTAAAATGCTTCTTACAGAGGACTTGCTGTTTAGAATTCTGACTCTGACTGCCCCTCCACCATTCTGAGCCCATCTTTCTGGAACTGACCACTGAGGAGGCTGCAGTTCCAAGGACTCAAGGAGGATGCCATTTGACAGAGTGATGCAGAAAGTGTTTGCCGAGACACAACACTTTACAAAATGGAAAACAGATTTGTTCATAGAGTGGATATGGGCCATGCAGTATTCTGTGTGCCTCTTCATGGTTCTGAAAGTGATTATTAATCTGATATAATGCTTTCTCGGGTTTCTGTTTGCCTTTGATGCTTAGTTGAGTGTTACACTGAAAGGACAGGACCCCTGATCTTCCATTATCAACATCCAAAGACATCCTTTTAAGTCTGAATGCTGGGAACAGGAAAATAAAGTTAGGAGGATAATATATTACTGTGATAACAGGTGCACACCCTGCACCGTAATGCATTACCAGAGAGGACTATCTATCCTTCCGTCCATCCATCCACCCATCAGCCCATCCTCTGACGGAGCTTTTGTCTTTTCCAGGCAGTGTACACGCATTGGGGATGTGAAGATGGGTCACACCATCCCTATGGAGCTCAAATGGGGGGACAGTAAGATGGCCACACAAACAGAAAGTCTCAATCCTGTGTACTAGTACAGGGAGAGAGGCAAGAATGGGGATTTAGGGGGCACGAGAGGCCCAGGAGGATGACATTGGAAGGGGATGCCTGGGCCTAGTCTCTAGGTAGGAGGTGTCATGAGAGCTGCCACCTCCTGACAGACACAGTCAGAAAAGTAGGAACCTCTGGGTGATTCCATCGTGAGGTGACCCACTCAGGTCTGCATTTCAGGAAGAGCCTTTTGGACATGGTGTGGGGGATGGGTGGTGCTCGGGGGCTGAGGAAGTACTTGGGGAAGGGGACATGGTAGGAACTGGCCAGCACAGGCACAGTGGACAGGGAGCCGGTAAAGGGCTGAGCACCCAAGGAAGCCAACAACGTCAGTTAGGATCGACAGACTAAAACACAGCTGTTATTGAATTTTTAGCTTAAAATTTATTAATACAATCAACATACTTTAAAAGTCATACAGGATGATTTGGATTAAAACAAAAACCAGTGGTCGACCGCCATTACTCCTCCCACCACATCCCTAATCCTCAGAGGTTACTGCTCCCAACTCCTACAGCTGCCTCGTAACTTCCTGCTGTGTGTCGCCACGTACTTACGTGACGTGTTCACTCGGCTCTCGCTGGGGTTTCCCATTTGGAACATTACTGTACCCTTTGAAGATTGAAAGCCCCTACACACAAACACATACAACATCACCTCAGCTCCTCCCCGCCTCTTAACATGATCACGTCACAAGTACTGGTTTGCGAAAGTTGTCAGAATCAACATGGAATCACTAATGCTAAGCACACCCTGACAAACAGTGCCACGGAAGGCCACGACGAGAGTTCTCACACTTGCAGGCCTGATAACAAGACTGCAACCACCACAACCTTGCACAAAATCCAATGCAACCTTACACAAAAAATATTTCTGCAGGGACATCTGCCCAGCAACTGCTTGACCAACCTCAGACAGGTGTCATCCTTGTTATTGATGTTTGTAGCCAAGAATTATTACAAAACAATGAAGTAATCTCATTTTTTCCTTTAAAAACCTTTGTCTTCCTTACCTCTGTGCATATACACATTGTTTACTATGGTGTGCACATTCCCATTGCAATGCTCTATTCCCAAATAAGTACCTTTCCTTTTAGAGGGCCTCTCTCTGGCCGTCATTTAGGTTGACTGAATATGGTGTCAGAAGTGGGATCTGAAAAAATATCACTATCAGAAGGAAGCAGGCATTCCTGGAACTGGTGTACAGTACTCACCTGACCCCTTTGAGCTCTCCACTCCACAACTCACCTTTTCTATCTTAGTGAGTCTTTTCTTCTGGTAGAGGCGTTTTTTTGTTTGTTTGTTTGTTTTGAGACAGTCTCTCGCTATGTTGCTCAGGCTGGAGTGCAGTGGCATTATTACAGCTCACAGCAGCCTCAAACTCCTGGGCTCAAGTGACCCTCCTGCTTCAGCCTCCTGAGTAGCTGGGACTATAGGCGTGTACCACAACACCCCACTAATTTTTAAACTTCTTACAGAGATGGGGTCTTGCTATTGCTCAGGCTGGTCTCGAACTCCTGGGTTCAAGGGATCCTCCCACCTTGCTAAGATTATAGGTGTGAGCCAACACACCCAGCCTGCTTAGATTAGAATTTTAGGCTGGGCATGGTGGCTCACGCCTGTAATCCTAGCACTCTGGGAGGCCGAGGTGGCTGGATCCTTTGAGCTCAGGAGTTTGAGACCAGCCTGAGCAAGAGCAAGACCCCATTTCTACTAAAAATAGAAAGAAATTAGCCAAACAACTAAAAATATATAGAAAAAATTAGCCGGGCATGGTGGCGCATGCCTGTAGTCCCAGCTATTCAGGAGGCTGAGGCAGGAGGATTGCTTGAGCCCCTGAGTTTGAGGTTGCTGTGAGCTAGGCTGACACCATGGCACTCTAGCCTGGCCTCCTTTCTCTCCCTCCCTTCCTCTCTCCCCGTTTTGGCTCTCCCACTCTTCTGCCTGTGTGAGAATGATGCTCCTCCTTCCAGAGGAAGCCGCGTCTAAGGTGCCATCTTGGAAACAAAGATCAGGCCCTCATCAGACTCCAAACCTGGGCTGGCACCCTATTATTGAACATCTCAGTCTACAGAACTGTGAAAAACAGACCTCTGTTCTTTACAAATTATCCAGTCTCAGGTGTTCTATGGTAGCAGCACAAAACAGAGACATCCATTAGCATTTATTCCCACTTTCTGTAATTCCTCTTACTAAGATTTTAGGTTTTAGGATTCCTGGATGAAACTCTAATGTTATCTTTTCTTTTCCTTTTTTTGAGACAGGGTCTTGCTTTGTTGCCCGGGCACCATCGTGGCTCACTGCAACCTCAAACTTCTGGGCTCAAATGATCCTCCTGCCTCAGCCTCCCGAGTAGCTGGGACTGCAGGTAGGCACCACCATGCCCAGCCTCTTTTCTATTTTTAAGCTCCTTTTCTTTCTGTTCTAATTTTGGGAGATTTCCTCAATGTATAACCCTTTTATCTACATTTTAATATCACATTTTTAATTTCTAAGCACTCCCTCTTAGCCTATATATTCCTTTTATAGTACTGAATTTTACAGCATTCTGTTTCACGAATGCTTTTTCCTTTCAGATGACTAATTTAGTTCTGTTCTTTTTTTTTTTTGAGACAGAGTCTCACTCTGTTGCCCAGGCTAGAGTGCCGTGGCATCAGCCTAGCTCACAGCAACCTCAAACTCCTGGGCTTAAGCGATCCTTCTGCCTCAGCCTCCCGAGTAGCTGGGACTACAGGCGTGCGCCACCATGCCTGGCTAATTTTTTCTGTATATTTTTAGTTGTTTGGCTAATTTCTTTCTATTTTTAGTAGAGATGAGGTCTCGCTCTTGCTCAGGCTCAGGCTGGTTTTGAACTCCTGACCTTGAGCGATCCTCCTGCCTCGGCCTCCCAGAGTGCTAGGATTACAGGCGTAAGCCACCACGCCCGGCCTAATTTACTTCTTTTCACATGTTCTTCTGGTCCCAGCACCTGCCCCTCCTCCCTCAGTATGGGGCTCTGTCTTTTCCTCGAGTGTCTGAGGGTCCTTGGCGGTCTGTCCCCCTGCAGCTGACAGCCTTCTGTACCTGGCAGGATTTTCCAATGTTAGTTCCACTGCGGGGCGATTGGGTGGGAAAGGGCTTTTTCTTCTGGTGTCTCAAAGAGCAACATGCAGCCTCTCCACCTCGTCCTGCTTAGCCTGGCTGCTGGCCTCGTGAGAAGAACTTAGCCGCTCGGTGTCCCTTAGGCCAGAGAGCCCCAAGGTTTATCACCTCCGGCCTACTGTAGGAGAATGGGAAAGTCACCTTGCTGTGCTGAGCAGGGGATCTGGAGGCCCAGCTGCTCCTCACACAGACTCCTGGCCAGTCCTGGAGTGTTCAGCCCCTCTGGGCAGCTCAGCCGGCACAGGTGCCCAGGCCTCTCCATGTGTACAGCGCCAATGCAGCTCATGTCTCCAACTTCAACTCCTCCTGCAAACTGGAGGGAAAACCCAAAGAGTAGATTTTAAGTAACAAAATTCACTAAAAGTTCATTTGCTTTCTATTGTTATTTCTGTGTGCCAGGAATCCTATATAATTTTGTTGGATTAAGTGCTAAACAGCTGCTGCAATGACTGCTGAGTTTTGACATAGAGCTAAGCTCTGCATGACACACCTTCGTATACTACATGGAAACCAGCTGCATGCTCTGTTTCTAGAAGAAGTTCCTGGAATTCGGTGCACTGTGTACTTCCAACCCTGGGGGGACTTTGTGCTCCTCCATTTCAACAGCTAAGCAGGATGTTAGCTATAGCTGAGTGATTTCCATCGTCAGTCCACGTGGCCACATGGAGTTTTCATTTGAATTTACAATTTTTTCAACTGTGTAGACTTCTGAAGGCCACTAGGATTGGCTTCAAAGAAACAAAGACAGAATCAGTTTCTGGAATGCACCATGAAACAAGTCATAAGTGTCTGACGTTGCATCTTCTATTCGAGGTTCTTCCTAACTGTGTGTCTGTGGTTTCAAGTGAAAAAGATTTTCAAAATTCAGGTTAATAAAAAGTGCTCTTTGATCAACAATGAAGAAAAATAGATGAGCAAACATGACTGGAGTGTCTATTAAAACAGTACAAGAAAAAGACCTACTTGACAAAGTTGTCAAATTTGCAGACATTAAAACTCAAAACCAGAAACTAGACTATAGTGTTGTTATTCGTTAATGTCAAAATCTGATACATTGCTATAAGTACCCCTCCTGTCTTGTTTTTAGAAAAGCACATTAATGTAATGGTAGTTTTAATTTTTTTTTCAGATCTCATTGTGTCGCCTGGCCTGGAGTGCAGTGGTGTCATTACAGCTCCCTGCACCCTCCAACTCATGGGCTCAAGGAATCCTCTTGCCTCAGCCTCCCAGCCTCCCCATATCTAGGATTACAGGCACGTACCATCGTGCCTGACTAGTTTTTTCTTATTTTTGTAGAGACAGAGTCTTGCTATGTTGCCCAGGCTGGTCTCAAACTCCTGGCTTTGAGGGATCCTCCTGCATCAGCCTCCCAAAGTGCTGGGATTATAGGTGTGAGCCCCTGCACCTACCCTAATGTAAGTTTTAATCCATGAGTTTTTCTCCTTTTTTGTAAAGTTTATTTAATGTACTTGCTTCCCTGCCCTGGCCAAGTGGGTGAGCCACTCGCTGCCGCTCACAGCAGCACCTGCTCTGATCCAGGCTCAGGCTGCACCTCTCCCCAGGGGCACCCACTCCCTCAGGTCAGGGCACCAAGGGTGCCTTTGTCCCCATCACCAGGCTTGAACCGTGGTGCTGTTTGCTGTCCCTGAGACCCCAGCCCCTAGGGAGTGGGAAGATGCTGGGGCCCTTGCTAAGTCTGTCCAGGGACATCCCCCTACCCACCCTTGCCCTCGGTGGGGTGACTTTTGCTTTCTTTTTGGCAGGAAGAAACCCCTGTGGGAATCCCCTGAGAAGTCCAACGACCAGAGTGAGTCACCCCTTTCTGAGCCAGCAAGAGGCGAGTTTCCAGAACATTAATGTCACCCGCTTCCGTGCTGGTGGATGGGGTGGGCTGGCCACTTCCCCGTTAGGGCACGCCTCTGGGCCCCTCTGCCTCAAAGGCTTGTCCTCCGAATCTTTTGTTTTAAAGTGTGAGTGAGAGAAGATATTTTGCAAACAGTAAAGCGTAAATAAACAAAGGCATTTTCGTGGTAGAATCACTGGGGCAAGCATTGAGATCAGCCCGCACGGTGCTGTCCATCCCCTGCCGTCCCTGCCACCAAGGGCGGCAGGTGTCTGTCACGCTCGGGAAATCCGTCTGGACGGAGGGCGGGCTGCGGTGGGCCCGAGGCCGGTGGAACGACGGCCCCTTCCCCCGAAGGAGGCAGGGCGCTGACTGCAGCCAGAGCCACTCGCCCCGCCGCGCGGCGTCCGCGGTGCCGCCGGGAGTGGCCGCTCCCTACACCGGGCGCTCGGTCAGCGCCTGGGCCTGAGCGACCCGCTCTCGGCGACTCAGTCTCGAGGAAGGCCACGGAGTCCGGCGCCTCTGAGCTCCACCGGCCCGAGCTGCCCCGGCACGCGGGCCCGGGCAGGGGACTCCGACCCCAGGCCGAGTGTGACGCGAGCGGCGCGACGCCCGCGCTTCCGGGGACAGCGCGCCCGCGGAGCCCGTGACGCAGAGCCCGCCGCCTCCGGGCGTCCGGCCCGAACCCCGGGCCAGGCGTCCCCGGCGCGGCCCTCCCCGTGGGGCAGCCCTCGCCAGCCCTGCCACCGCTCCGGGGCCGCGGCTGCGCGCGGCGGCGACGCCCCCACGGCACGAACTCACCGCGCCGCCGTCGGAAACGCGCAACTGGACGCACTTAGCCTACGTCCGGGGCATCCCACCGCCCGGGAGACGCGCTCCCCTCGGCCTCTACGGTGTGGGACCCCCGCACGGAGGCCCCGCTCTGCGCGGCTCCGGAGGCGTCCGAGGGACCCGGTCCCGGGCAGAGCTCCGCCGGGGAACTCACACAGACGCCCAGCCGTCGCGCGGACCCCGCAGGGCACGCTCTACTCGCGAGAGGCGGGAGGGCATTTTAGGTACACACGCCGCTGAAGCACCGACCAATCGGCGCCCGCTGCGGCTCTTTGCGCGCTCCTGGTAGGCTTTCGCGTCAGGCCGTCAGGGGGCCGGGCCAGCAGCCGGGCGGACCTGGCCAATCGACGCCCGCTGAGGTCCCCTGTGGACTCGCCGGTAGGCTCCCGCGTCAGTCCATCAGGCGGGCTCGGGCGGGCCGGCGGAGGGCGGGTGGCGGCGGCTGTGGCGGCGGGGCGGGCACTCAGTTCCCGGCGTGCGGCGACCGTTGGGTGAGGCGGGCGCGGGCTGTGCCCCGGGCCGGGGGCGGGTTGCGGGATAGGTGTCGGGCTCCGGCGGGGTCCGGGCCGGGGCCAGGGCGGGGTCTGGCCGGGGGCGGGGCCGGGCCGCTGCGGGCCTGAGGGGATTTCTCAGAGCGGCCTGGCCGGAAACGAAGTTGGAGCCCGGCCGGCGCCGGAAAGTTCGCGAACGCGCGGGGCCTTCCACGGGGCGGCTGGCGCCTGGGCTCTCACCCGGGGGTCTCGCCGTGGACCCCGCTGCAAGCGCCCGCTCGGTCCGGGCGGCCTTTCTGACTCCTCTCTGCCCCTCTGGGGATCGCTGTCCCCGCGCAGCGCTTCCGGTCAGGGGTCAGGGTCTGGGGGCGCGGGCGACATCAGGGGCCGCCGCTCCGGGATCCCTTTGGCACCGGGAAGCCCGCCCCGGGGGCTGGGGCGTCCCGTGCGTGCGTCTGTCTGAGCCCGGTTCTCAGCCGTAGGTAAGTGGTGAGGACTGGAAATGGGCCGAAACCCACGGCGACCCCCGGGGCTGCAGACCTGGGGACCCGGAGAGGAGGCAGCTGCTGGGGGAGCCTAGGGCCGGGGTCGCCGGGCACAGAGCGGGCAGCGTTGGCTGGGCCGCGCGGCTCCCTGGCTGGAAGTGTGGCCGGGCCGCCAGAGGCCACACCTGGCCCTGCCACGTTGCTCCTGTCAGCCTCTGGCAGGGTCTGCGTCTCACCTGCGAGGAAGGTGGTGTTTAGTGACTCAAAGTTACTGTGTTTAGGTGGAGGCCCCAAACAACCCGAAATGGATGTTTGAATTTTACCCTTTAAAAATACCTTTATTGCAGTATAATTTGCATGTCACAAAATTCACTGTTGTTTCAGTTTTAAACAAAAGCCTAGGGGTTGCTTTTCTGAAGGCCTTGTCTGAGCAGTAGAAAGACTGAGTGGCTTTGGGCAGGAGCATCTGGGAGGGAGCTCAGGGGCCTAGGTCTCTTGGAGCTGCGCCTGGCCCTGGCCTAGACTCTGGCACACGGCCGGGACTCCTAGCCTCCGACAGGTGGGATGTCCAGAGTAATGGAACAGACCATGTAGCATGCTAGGTGGCAATGAGTGCCGGGCGTGGGCAGGGGCTCAGGAAAGGCCTTGCTGAGAAGAGCAGTGCCCCCGACAGCCGTGGGCAGGGGAAGATTGTGCTGGCTGCCGTGAGACTGGCAAGCTGGGAGGCCACTGGGGGCTCTGAGGGGAGGAGAGACCCAGTCCTGTGTTCAAGGTCCCTCTGGCTGCTGGGAGGAGAGTGGGGGACTGGGATGGCCAGGTTGGCAGCAGGGAGGCCAGTGCAGTGACTTGGGCCACAGTAGATGGTGGCCTGGGCTTGGCAGCAGCAGTGTGGTCAGACTTTGGATGTTTGCAGAAGGTAGAGCCGCTGGGATTTCCTAATGCATTGGAGGTGGGTGTGTGAGAGGAAGAGGAATCGGAATGTCTGCAGGCATCTGGCCTGAGCTACTGAAGAGGGTGGCACTTCGTGGGCTGAGATGGGGAGGCGCAGCTCCTGTGGAGCTCTCGTGGGCAGGCGGAGGTGCAAGTCTGGGGTCAGGGGAACAGTCAGGGCCAAAGTTGTCCATTTGGAGTTGCCATGTTGAGGTCCTGAGGGGCTGAGGGTTGCTGGGGAAGAGCATGGAGCCCACGCTTGGAGTGGTGGAGACGGGGTTGGTGGTGTGGTCATCTGGGTCATGGGAGACAAGGACTGAGAGCAGACCCTGCTGTGCGGCCATCTGATCTTGAAGGGACAGAATTACTGCATCATTATTTGTCAGTAGCCCTAGTTTTTGTTTTTAATTAAAAAAATTGATTTAAAAATTGTTTTAATTCTTTTTAAATTTAAAGAAAAATTACTTCCACTTTTCCCTTTGATGTGATCCTTAGAAGTAGCCCTAGTTTTTAACAAAAGAAGGTAAATGTATTGATTGTGTCAATAATTATCAACCAACACTTGTAAGGTCAGAGAGGTCGTCTCCTGCAACATTTGCTTTTGATAATTTTGTATAAACACTTGCTAGGAGTTAAAGTTGTTACCAAGCTTCTATTTGGTATTATGCTGAGTCTGAAAAAGATGGGGTTCCATATAAAATTATAATTTTGAAGTGGATTTCCAGTACTTGGGGGAGAGGTCTCATACTCATGGCTGTGCACAGATTGAAGCTATTGGGCTTGTTAAATAAGTGGGTAAGAACTGGGTGCAACCAAGCGAACTCTTATGTGGATCCCAGTATTATGTGAAACAGTAGTGGGCTGTTGTTGGAGACAGGAATTTGAGAAGTTTGAATTTCCAGCATTTGGAGCATCCTGGAGTCTGCCTGTGAGAAGAGGGAGATCGCAGGTTGAACCCGAGCATTTGCTGGTATGGTAGCAAGGCCACCCCCACAGCAGCCAGGTCACACCCATATCTGATTTGGTGTCATGGTTTGGGCAGTGTTTGACTTTCATCACAGCTCGCCCTTTTGAGACTTACTCACTGACGCCACTGAACCACGTTCACACTCCAGAGTCCGGACGTTGGATCTCAGTTGCCAAGTGACTCCACCTCAGTCAGAGTCTCCATGATTTCTTTCAGGAATGTCCTCTTCTCCCCTTGGTCCTGCTCTTTCCCCAGGACAGTGGCATCCAGGCTGGAGCTGGGCACGTGAAAGGAGCCTGCAGGCCGGCTCCATCTGCAGCAGAGGGGTGCCAGATGCCTCTCACTCCTATGGGAGGGTGTTGGGGGTTCTTTTATATTAAAACCTCATGTTGAACTTTCTCTTTGCCATTTTTAATATTATGAGACTGGATTATGTTTGAGAAATGTGCATGGGTACACCATAATCAGGATTTCACCATCTTTTTTAGCTCTTTGGGAATAGAAACTCCATTTTTTTGTTTTGTGTGCAAGTGCTCAGTGTATATCCAGATGTATTTTTGTCTGTGTGCATGGTTTCTAGTCTCCAGAATGCCCCATCGTGCCCTTGTAGGCAACACTGGTCTTTCCCAAAGGTAACTACTATTCTGACTTCTATTGTCATAAATTCACGTTGCCTGTCCTTAAACTCTATGTAACTGGAATTATTCCTAAATACTGTTTTGTGTCTGGCACAATTACCCTTTTAACAAAATGTAGGTCTGTTGTATAAAGTTGGTGCATTTACATCTGGAACACATTTTTGGGATTGGATTAAGTATGAAATCACGAATGATGTCTGTATGAGGGTAATCACTCACACTCTCAGATAAGTCACTGCAACTGGGTATTGTTTTTGTTTTTAACCACCTAAACTGATACAGTCAGAATTTTTAGAGTAAAACTGATCTGGAAGCCTGCAAGGACCAGCAGTACATTCTATTTCCAGGTCTAATTGCGAATAAAATCTGACCTCTCACACCTCTGATATGTCCAAAAGACAGGAGCAGCCCAAGCCGTCTGGCCCGTGCACCAGGTCTCGGTGTGTGTGTTTGGTGCAGGCAACCATAGTGGCTAGCTGAGGGAGTCCCCCTGCCTCCGCTGTGCCTTGTGTAATTAGATGAGTAGCCCTGTGCAGGCCACCGAGAGCTCCCAAGCCTAAGCCAGAGGAGGTCTGAACCTTTGGATAGATGCCAGATACCGAAGAAGTTTTTTTCCCCAAGTTTGAGCAAATTAGAGTACTGTGTCAGAGGGTTTAAAGAGTTGGTAGGTTTCAGTGTGCTAAAAGTTTTGGCATAGCACTTTTGAGTCTTCATGATGGTTTTCATTACAGTTCTTAAAATGTATTCTTGGATGAGATTCAAATCAAATGTTTAAGGAATCCCTTAAGCACTAAGAACCCCAGTGTGCAGCATGGGCACGGATGGGACCTGGAGGCCTGTGACCGCTGCCTGCTGTGGGGCTGGTGGCGTGATGCCTGGTAAACTTCTCAGACTCGAGGGGTTGTTTGTTCACGTTTAGAACAGGAGTAACGATCCCCGTTGTCCCAGCTGTGTCAGGACAGTGTGGTGGCCAAGTGAGGCCACGCCTCTGAGGAGTGGCAGAGGTTGAGGCCCTGCTGGGTTGTGGCCTCTTCCCTCTTTTATCACTGGAGGAAAAAAAGACCATTTTTGCAGTTCTTTTATGTCTGACAGGAGTAAAACATTGATGGATTAATAAAATGGACTTATTCTACCACAGAAGCTATGGCCATTCGGACCAGCAGTCCCCTGCAGTCTTTAGGAGGAATGTCGACATGAAGGGAATAAAGCCTCCTCTGAGATGTTACAGGACACTCCTCAGCAGCATTTTGAACAAAGAGAACGATTGCCCTAAAGCCCCCACCTCACAGGGATCTTCATTTCTTATTTTACCTTCTTGCCCCATCTCTATACAGACACGACCAGTCACAGAGGTCTGTATGTTTTAGGTTCTTTTTTATCTAACATCTCATACTACACATAACATAGGGTTCAGACCTAAAGAATGTGGCTTTTTTTTTACTAGTGATATTTAAAAGTAGAAAATCCTCTGTCCAAAGTGGCTTAGAGCAGTGCTTTGAAACCATTAATGGTTCATGAAATCAATTTAGTAGCTTCTGACCAGAAGAAAGAAATAAAATAGAAATCTCAGAATGCCTCTTATGAAGAATGAACCTTTTAAGTTATGTACATGTATGTAGCAAATCACCACATAAGATGAACACCATGGGTTAGACAGTGAGGAAAACAGAGCACCACTCTGTGGCTGTGACAGTGACGTGGGTCGCCTGGTCCTCACAGTCTTGCTTGAAGGGGACAGCAAGGCCCCTGTCTTGGGCCTGTTGTCCAGGCATAGAGCAGTTAGCATCCTCTGTCCTTACTGGAGAAAAAGAGGAAAATGCATTCGTCATTTAAATGTTGGAATGGTTTTGAGAGGTCATACTTTAATTTTAAAAAACGCAGCCTTGAGGTTGCACTCTGGAGGGAGGACTCTCTGGAGGCCGTGCATTCCCTGGGAGACCAGTCTCTGCCTCGTGCCTGCCAGTCCCCATCTCCCTGGGCTCCCTCCAGGGAATTTCACCAGACACCAGGCCCCTCTGCTTCCTGCTCTGTGTTCTCAGAGCATGCTCCACCCTACTGCCTGGAGCCCACCTGGGCAGGAGCAAGCCCCTCTTGAGGGTGGGCGGCACGGGGAGTCCTTCCTCTCCGGGACAAGCCTGCTTTCCTGCTAGAGAGACAGCTCCAATTCCTACCTCTTTTCAGGCAGGACCCCTGACTGGGGACAGAGTGTGCCTCAAGCTAGCTGTGGCCTTCAGGCTGCTTCTGGAAGGGAGGGTATGACAGGTGTGCATCAAGTGACAAGTACCACTTGCAGGCACAGCAAGAAAGAACTGTGTGTTCCAGGTGCACAGGCCACCCTGGTACCAGACATGGGGCTACTGAGAAGCACAGTTCTGCTTGTCTAATTCAAGGCTTCCTCCTGCACCTTGGGGACGCCTAGGCCCCCTGACTCCTCTGTGGGTGACCATCCAGCCGTGTTCTGGTTCATGTCTATTCTCATGGGCATCTGTGACATGGACATTCCCTGTACCTGAGTGGGGCTAGCACACATGGACCAACTTCACTTCAGCCAGAAGCTTTAAGAGCTTTGTACTCAAGCTTTACCTACACCACTCTTGGGGTTTGGGGTACCAAAGTGTCCTCGTTGTGGACAGCAGAGGACAGGTGGGACCAGCATGTGGTGGGGGGCTCTGAAGGCCATGTGCTGTCTGAAGCAGTGGGAACTGTGATACCATCACCAGGTGGGCCACACTCCTGGTCTAGGGGCTGCTCTGATGGTGTGGTCGTCTCCTGGGTGCCGTCTAAGGCTGGAGTGCTAGCAGATAGGCATTTCCTGCCCAGCGGGTTTGTTAAGATATCTTTTAGAAGCTATCCACTATTCTCAAACATACATATCATAGGAACCTCAGGGGAGAAGGGCACAGAGGATTGAGGACCACCAACCATTAGTGTTAGGGGGAAGGTGGCCTGTTCCCCGAACTGGAGGGATGCGTGCAGCAGGAAGCTGTTGGGTCTGTGTCTCTTGGGAGTTGTGGGTCGTGTGTGTGTGTGTGTGTGTGTGTGTGTGTGTGTGGGTGCCAGCCGTGTGGTCACCTTGCTGAGCCTTAGTTTCTGTGTTAGTAGCAGGAGGTTGGACCAGGTTGTCTCCAGGGCTCCCCAGAGCTCTAGAGCTCTGCTTCCCAGACTCTTGACCACAGGTCACTTGATGGCCTCTCATTGTTGCCTGCTGCACATCGCCGTGGACTTCGTTTTCTCTTGAGAGGATTGTTCTGGAATTGAGGCGTGATGTGCTCTGTGTTCTTCCTTAGGGCTTGGCAGTTCGCGGGGGTCACGGCTCTCATGGCTGCAGCTAGCATGAGCCCCCCCAGCTCCCTGGACTTGCTGCAGCCTGGCTTCTCCAAGAGCCTCCTGGGGACCAAACTAGAGGCCAAGTACCTGTGTTCTGCCTGCAGGAACGTCCTGCGGAGGCCCTTCCAGGCCCAGTGCGGCCACCGGTACTGCTCCTTCTGCCTGACCACCATCCTCAGGTGCGTGTGGGCAGCAGGCCCCCAGGGACAGGGGATAGGTGGGCTGTGCTGGCTTTAGAGCCGTGCTGCTTAGCATGGAGTTCCCCAGCAGCCTGGGCCCAGGTTAGATGTGCTCGAGGTATAGATAACTCTCTGGATTTCAGAGGCTTAGCACAAAGAATATGAAGTTAATAATGTAAAAATACTAATTTGAGGCTGGGCTCGGTGGCTCACACCTGTAATCCTAGTACTCTGGGAGGCCGAGGCGGGAGGATCGATCGAGGTCAGGAGTTCAAAACCAGCTTGAGCAAGAGCGAGACCCCATCTCTCCCAAAAATAGAAAAAATTAGCCAGGCATCGTGGCGCATGCCTGTAGTCCCAGCTACTCGGGAGGCTGAGGCAGAAGGATTGCTTGAGCCCAGGAGTGTGAGGTTGCTGTGAGCTAGGCTGATGGCACAGCATTCTAGCCCAGGCAACGGAGTGCGACTCTGTCTCAAAAAAAAAAAAGAAAAACGATACTAATTTGAAATACTATTTTGGATATTTGGTGTTTTAAATACAATATATCATTAAAGTTAATTTCACCTGGTTTTTGGGGTACTAGAAAGTTTAAAGTTAGGCTATAGCTTGCTTTCTGGCTGCTCTAGGTAGTTAAAGAGGAGCCTCGCCCTGTGAGGTGACTGGTCGGTAAGTGTGGTCTGAGAGGTGAGAGGCTCTGTGCCTGTCATCAGCGGGCTGGTCCCATAGGGAGAGCGAGCAGTCAATGTCCCTGTGTTTCTGGAGCATTCGTCTCGGGTGGGGAACTCTTCAGAGTGCCTTGTTCACAGGTGGAAGGGATGATTTGGCCTCAGAGATTCAAACCCCGGATACCCACTTGCAGGATCCAAACTTTCTCATCTACTGTATTAATAAATCTTTAAACAATTGTGCAATTAATATATGCTTGTTCTCATTAAAGATGAGAAAGCTTACAGAAATGGTGGTGGTATGGAGCTGTGTGTTTGGACTGAGGCAGATGGTGTTCATTTATTCTCCGTAGTAGGTTTCACAGTGAAATTTCTTCTTCCTTTTTCCCCACTAGCTCTGGGCCTCAGAATTGTGCTGCCTGTGTTCACGAGGGCATATATGAAGAAGGCATTTCTATTTTAGAAAGCAGTTCGGTAAGTAAAATGTCTTGAAGCTGAAAATGTCGAAATGAGCAGAAAATGTTTTGTAATTTCCTTTAACAACACCGGTGGCAGAATGAAACTTTAGAAGCTAGATCTTTCTCTTTAGCAAACTCTGTGTTTAGGTGTTTAGGGCTTGGAAACGTTGTCACCAAGAGGTGAGTTAGTCCTCTGAGCCGCGTCCGCCTGTAGAGCAGGCGTTGGTTCGCCTGTCCGTCGCGCTTGATAAGCAGGTGGCTGGTAGGAGGCTTAACCTGAGGGACGCTCCTCTCCGCAGGCTTTCCCGGATAATGCTGCCCGCAGGGAGGTGGAGAGCCTACCAGCCGTCTGTCCCAGCGATGGGTGCACCTGGAAGGGGACCCTGAAAGAATACGAGGTAAGGACGGGTGTCCTTGTGCTGGCACAGCGGCTGCATGGGGCCTGAGTGTGGCGTGGTGGCTGAAGCCCAGCAGTTGGGATTGTTCTCCCCCAGCAGGTCCGACCTTGGCCTGCGCTCTGCTTTCCTGGGACAGCCTGTCTGGGCAGAGAGATGCAGCTGCCCCTTAGAGTCTGTCCGTTTGAAAACGGAAGTTGTGCAGAGCACAGCCCTACACTGTGTGCCTCAGTTTCCTTGTCTGTCAGCGGGGTGCAGTCCTCTGCCATCTTGGGGTGGAGGTAAGGGTTGGAGGTGTCTGTACTGGCGCTGAGAGCGCCGTAGCTATCTAAACAGCAGCATTTCCCAGAGATGGAGGAATGATGAGCTCTGCACTGGAGACTGCCGCTTTCAAGCGTGGTGGGATTTTTTGTTGTGTCTCTTGTGTTCTTAAGAGATTCTTAACTTTAAATTGTGTTCACACTAGAAATTGCACAAATAAAGGGCATATTTATTCTGTGGTCACAGAAAGGCTTCTGGCTAGTGACAAAGGCAGTGGCCTTTGGTTGACGTCGCCGTGGTTTGACTCTGTGTGCCAAGTGGGGTGGGCTGGCATGCCTGCGTCGGCATATTGGGTATTTCACTGTGACCCTCATGTCACCTGTTATGCATCTGGCAGCTAAACCTGCAGTGTAGAGGCGGCCACGGCTGTCCAGGTTATGCATTTCTTATCTTCACGCAGCCCTTTGTCCAGGAATGTTCACGGCAGGGTTATTCACAGTAGCTGGGAGGTGGAAACAACCCACATGTCCATCGACAGATGAGTGGGTAAATAAAATGTGGTCTGTCCACACAGTGGAGTCTTTTTCTGCCCTAAAAAGGAAGGACACACGCTACAGCAGAGATGAACCCTGAGGGCACCAGGCTCAGTGAAATAAACCAGTCACAAAAGGAGAAACCCTGCAGGATTCCATGGGTGTGAGGTCCCTAGAGTTGTCAGATCCATAGCAGTAGGAAGTAGAATGGTGGGTGCCAGGAGCGGGGGGAGCAGGGGTCATTGTTCAGCAGTACAGAGTAAGTGAGGAGGTGCCCTGATGCCATCCAGTCCAGTATGAGGCTGATGAGGCTGTGAAGGGCTATTTGCTGGGAACCCCAGCTTTCCTGCGCTCAGGGGAACTCCCAGCCCAGGGCTTTTGAGGCCCGAAGCCCACAGAGAAGCCTTGTGTCCGGGCAGTGGGTTGGGGTTCTCCCGCTGACCTGGACCCTGGGCACTGCCTGTCAGGTTTGGAATTGGGATCCTGAATTACTGATGGGTTTCTCCTTTCCTGCTCCCTGCCTGTGTGCCTGACCGTGCTTCCCTCATTCTTTTGACCAACTCTCCTTTGTGGTCTTTGGGCCCTTTGTTTTGCCAGAAGAGCAGCTTTGGCCATATCTGGGGTGAGCAAGGAGACCGCTCTCCTTCCTAGCATGGTGGTCCGGGGCCTGGACGTGGAGCCACAGCTCTGGGCACTTCCCCAAGTGAAAGGCTTCTGCCTCCTTAGGCAGAGGTGCTGAATGGTCCAAACGCTGGGGGGCACATGCAGCTTTGGTGGGTAACGCTGTACACCCCATACCCTGCTTAGCCAAAGAGGCCTGCAACTTGGTTGTAGCTTGGTGCTGTCTGAAAGGGCCATGGCCCTCTGGTGAGGTCACTGGGGTCAGAGTCTCTCCTGGGAGGGTGCCAGGAACGGGGGTAATGTATGCCATGCTGCCTTTTGAGGGGACCAGTGGAATAACGGTCCCCAGCTCTGGGCTGGGCTTCCAGTCTCGGGGGTCTCAGCTGCCTCTAGGCCCATAATATACAAGGGTGGCGGCTGTGTGGGCCTCTGGCTGATGGCCAGGGACTGCAGCCAGCCTGTGGGCTTGGGCACCATGCGGCCCTGCAGGCATGCAGGGTGGAAAGTCCCTGGCTGTGCCCTTTGAGAGCTCTGGAAAGTCCCTGAGAGGAGTCGGGTTTGGTCATGTGGGGGGCGGGCCCAGCTCTGGGATCGCTCTGTGGTTGCCTTTGATTTTATTGATAAAACCTCTCACTGGTTGTAAATGTCACAAGCAGGGCTTAAGATCCAGTCCCCTGTGTATGGTTCGGGTCCCCCCTCTGCAGAGCGGCCTGCCCCTCATCTGCCAGGCAGGCACGTGCTGGGGTTTTCCTGTGAAAACTGATAATAAGGCTAAAGCTTTTTTTCCTTGATAGTCTGAATTGTTGGAAAAAGGGGGGAAAATCTTGTTAAGCTTTTTTACGTTTTTTCCTTTGCAATGATGCCTTTCTAAGAACTGAATGATTTTAAAACTAAAAAATGTTTATGGTGCGCCTGTTAAGTGCTAATAGTAAAACTGAATTTCACAGCCAGCCCTGGAGCTGCAGGTGCTTAGAGGAGGGGCCCTGGGTGAAGGGCGGGGTTTAGGAAAACTTTCCAGAGAGGATAAAGGTCAGACCACACGAGGAGGTAAAGAGCAGGTCAAGTATGCTTGGCCTCATTGCATGTTCTGGTGAAATTCAAGGTACAGTGACTATATTTGCTTAAAACATTTGGTTTGAATTCTGGTTGAACAAATACTGATGTCTTTGAAAGTGTCCGCTGGGGGCAGGGAGAAGACAGCTTTGTTCTGACTATGCAGGGAAGGTGGTGGTCTAGATACATCTGCTGCTGGGTGGCTTTGGTTCAACAGGTGATCTCAAGCAGAGTGCCAGGAGAAAGATTGTATTACTGAAATTTCAAACCCACAGCACGTTTGAGAGCAGAGGCCGACTGTTGCCCTGGGGACCCTCGCGTACTGCCCGGCAGCACTGACCAGCCGGCCTCTCCAGGCTTCCAGCCACACCCCCGTATTTTTATTTTTCTAGATGAGTTTAAAGCAGATAGAAAATGTCATGTCATTTCATCTGTGAGCATTTCATTGAGCATTACAGAATGGTCTTCTAATGAAATCTGAGTCCTTAGCTATTTGTGCTTTAGCTTGTGTTTCATAGACCACAGTAGTGCCCAAGACTGCTGTTCAGTTTGGTTTGATAATTGCTGTTAAACGCTCAGCTGGCTGAGGGTGGCAGTGGCATCCCCGCTGTCATCGGGTTCAGGGAGTTGGTTCCTTCAGCAGGTGATAGTCGGGCCTGTGCTGCTGGAGGTCCTGGGGGCTGGGCCCATGTGCCCTGCTGGGGCGCCTTTGAGGATTGTCTGCCACGTAGCTGCCCTGCCTGTGTGAGGGTTCAGAGGAAATGTCCTCAGGGAGGTTGAACAGAATCTGACCCAGGGGTCCCTGTTGTCGCATACGGTGTCAAGGGGCTTCATGCAGCTCCTGCATGTCCTGGTCCTGCCCCTGGGGCTGGTCTGGGATGCTGCCCTCTGGGGCCAGGAACATGTGGGACGCTTCTGTGGGGTCATACCTGTTGGGACCCCCAGCACTGGGCCTGATAACTACCATTTCAGCCACTCAGCAGGGTTCTCTTTGGGCTCAGGCATGAGGTTAGGTGACAGGCTGGGCCTGCTCTGGGAAGCGTGTGGTGTGGGGTGCTCTGAGGCGGTGTGGACACCACTTGGACACCACCTCTCCATCCAGGTGTTCTCTGGAGTTCACCTGTCGCTTCCTGCCTGTTCTCAGAACGCACAGACCTGGGAGTGTGGATGTGTACTTGCAAAGCCCTTAGGGCACAGAGACACAGCACATTGTGGTGCTGGCCAGGGCTTGAGAAGCCCTGAAGGCCCAGCCCCTTTGACCTGAGGCGGCTTTGGCGCCATTTGTCATGGTCCCCATGCTGTCTCAGCTTGGGGCCCTCAATGCTCAGGCCACAGCAAGGTGACAGGGCCTGACTGAGCCCTTCAAGGACTTTGAGGAAAGGTCGGAAAGCTAGAGAAGCTGCCTTGGTAACAGCAGGAAGAGCAAGGGGCAGGCACAGGGGAAGGGGAGAGAGGGCTGCTCGCAGAGCACTGTCCTGGGAAAGTGGCGTCTCCTGTGAGCCCCACAGGTGCTGCCCCACAGACGAGAGCGTTCCCGTGTCTAGAAACCCACCGGCTTCCCAGATCTGAAAGAGGGTCCCTCACCCCCCATAGGAACTTTTCCTGAGTTGTCTGGGGGACCCTGAGCTGCAGCCCTGTGGATAAGGACCCTGCAGGCCAGTCTTCTCCTGCTTGGGTGCCCTCGCATCTCCCAGGACCCTTCCTCTCTCAGTTTGTCTTCCTCCTTCCTCGTCATCCTCTCCTGTCGTCAGGTTGTAGCCATCAGCACAGAAAACACACAGTAGTATTTCCTGTCTCAAACCTAACACTGTGCTCAGCGAGATAAGCCAGGCTCATGTGATTCCACTCACAGGAGGTCCCAGAGTCGTCAGACCCATCGAGACAGCGAGGGATGGAAAGAGCCAGGGCCTCGAGTCAGTGTTGCCTGGGGACAGAGCATCATGCTGGGAGATGGAAAGTTCTGTGGGTGGAGGGTGGTGATGGCTGCACAGCAGTGGGAATGTGCTTAGTGCTCCTGTGCACTTAGAAGTGGTGAAGATGGTAAATTTTATGTGTATTTTATCACAAAAGAAACTTAGCCAACAAATCTCGTTCAACTCCGTGTTCCTCTGACTGCAGCTCCTTTCTCTGTCCCCTTCACAGCTCCCTTCTCTTGAAAGACTTGTCGAAGTTCTGTTTCTGCCTCATTGGCCTCCTCCAGAGGCTGGTCAGGACCCAGTGGCTGACCTCATCCCTCCTGTGGCCTGGGGGTCATCGTTGACTTCTCTCTATTCTTGTCGGCAGCTCGCTCAGTCAGCAGACCCACCTGGCTCCCAGAACACATCCGGGATCCAGCCCTCTCTCCCCCTCCCCTGGGCCTGCTCCCTCGACCTTCCCTCGAAGTCCTTGAAGAGCTCAGTCAGGCCTTGTCACCTTGCTGTCCAGATCCCGCGCAGTCGGGCATTGTCTTTGAGATTGTCTGTGAGGCCATGCCTCGAGCGGCAGCAGGCCTGAGAGGTGGCTGGCTTCCGGGTGCTGGGTCCTGGGTTCCTGACCCAGTGTGGTGAGGAGGCAACAGCACGCCTTTCCCTCCATGTCCTCGCGCGCCGCCCTTGCTCTCCCTGGGGTGCTCCACAGGCCCCTCCTTGCAGCACCAGGTTCCTGCCTTCCCTAGACCAAGCCTTGTGGCGCCTCCCCCGGCCTTGCCTCCCCCACCGTCTCTGGTCTCACTGGCTGAGGTGTTCCTGCATCGGTGGCCACCTGGTCCTCAGTTCAGGAGGGCAGTGGCTCTCAGCACTCGGATGAGTGGGCTGCTGAGAGGCCTGGCCCCTTCCTCATGGCGTAGGGCCTTTCCGTCATACGGCCTGTGCTCAGGCCTCAGCTGGGTGGCCAGGCCCACAGGCCTCGTTCGCTGTCACCTTGTCTCCCATCTGCACCTCTGCCCCTTCACACCCATCCTCTGTAATGACGGCAGGCCTAGGACTGGCAAGATCGTGCCCCAGCATAGACCACTTTTTGCTTTTGGTCTAAAGAGGCGCCTTCTCAATGAGGAGCTGGTGTGTGTGGTGGGGACATGCCAGCACCGGGCAGGGGTCATGCACTTGGCTCTTTCACGGGTGGTGGGAGCTGGGCAACCCTGTGGGTGTTGAGGCACCCACTGAGACCAGTTGCAATTGATCATCTCCTTGGCCCAGTCTGGAGCAAGGATGGGAAGAGGAGAGCACACCGACCTTTCCCGTCTGCCGTCTGGTCTATGGGAGCCCTGGCAGCTGTCTGTACAGGGCAGCCTCCAGGGGCTGGGGTGCTACACACAGCACCGGCAGGCGGACCCTGAGCCACCTCTACACGCGTGGTGCCTGTACAGTTCCGTAAGCTCTGTTGATCTCTTCCCCTTTTGTTGCCAGAGCTGCCACGAAGGCCGCTGCCCACTCATGCTGACCGAGTGCCCTGCGTGCAAAGGCCTGGTCCGCCTTGGTGACAAGGAGCGCCACTCAGAGCACGAGTGTCCGGAGAGGAGCCTGAGCTGCCGGCACTGCCGAGCACCCTGCCTTGGGGCAGATGAAAAGGTGCGTGAGGCGCGGGACAGCCCGTGTGGCTGCGGCTGTGCTGGGACGGGCTGGCTTGGCTTCTTTGTGGTTGTCTCTGCGGGCCTCAGCCCTCTCCCTGAAGCCAAGAGAGGAACTAGGCATGGATATGAAGTCAACACCAAGTACTTAAAAAAGTATGTTTATTCTAGAAAAGCTGGGAACACTCACAGATAGAGAGTGGCAGCAGGTGCTGCGTCACCTCTGTGTCAGCCTCACAGCTGGAAAGGCCTGGGCATCGCACCCCCAGACTGTCACTCGACAAGTCCGCCTTTGTGGCGTTTCCTCCCAGATTGCTCAGAACGTGTCTCTACAGTGCACAGAGCTACGCCATGTTGTTCCTGCTGTAATTGCTCTGTCACTTGCTGGCTGTGTCTCCGTTCCCTGTGTCTGTGTCTTTCCCGTTGATTTATTTGAGGTACAGTCCAAGCAGGGTCCCTCTCTGCATTTCATCAAAATGTCTCTGGGGTCTTTCAGTCTTTTTTTTTTTTTGAGACAAAGTCTTACTCTGTTGCCTGGGCTAGAGTGCCGTGGTGTCAGCCTAGCTCACAGCAGCCTCAAACTCCTAGGCTCAAGCGATCCTCCTGCCTCAGCCTCCCGAATAGCTGGGACTACAGACATGCGCCACCACACCCAGCTAATATATATATATATATATATATTTTGGTTGTCCAGCTAATTTCTTTCTATTTTTTTAGTAGAGACGGGGGTCTCGCTCTTGCTCAGGCTGGTCTCGAACTCCTGAGCTCAAACGATCTGCCTGCCTCGGCCTCCCAGAGTGCTAGGATTACAGGCGTGAGCCACTCTGCCCGGCCTCAGTCTTGATTATTTCTCCGTGGGCGTCTTTTCTTCCTGGGACGTTCATCCTTCAGGATTCCTGCTGCTGTGTTTTGCTGACGGTGTCCCCAGGTGTCAGTAAGGTGCTCCTCTGCCCCTGCTTTCCGTGGACCGTCAGGTGGACAGGCCTGACCAGAGTTGTCTGGGGCAGGCGGGCAGCCCACAGCAGCATATCAGGCCTTCTCGGAGGTGTCCTGTGCTCGGCTAGCCCAGTCCCTGTGTCAGAAAGTACCACTAGCGTTGCACCTCTGGCCGGAGCAGCCGTTCTCCATCCTCATGCAGGCCTGTCATTTCGCTTAGGGTTGTAAAATGCTGACGCTCTCCTTTCAGACCATCTCTCATGACTTTGTCTTCTTCGTGTTCCCCTGGAGGCCAGCAGGACGCAGAATAGAGTTTTAAAATCTCTGCCACTCCTGGGTGGTGCCTCAGGATCCCACACAGGGTGGAGGGTGACCAAGCATTCCCATGGCCACTCGGGCGCCACCCACAGCCTGAGCGTTGTGCACATCCGCTCCCGACCCCACTCACCACCCTGGCTGTCGTCCCTACTGACGCTCCCGACTGCTTCTCTCTAAGGCGCACCACGAAGTCTGCCCCAAGTTCCCCCTGACTTGTGATGGCTGCAGCAAGAAGAAGATCCCTCGGGAGAAGGTAAGTTGTTCCTCACGCCTTCCACAAGGTCAGGGCCTGAGTGTTGGCAGTGAGGGTCCCATGGTATGGGGGAGGACTAGGACCTTGTGTGCAAAGGGTCAGGGAGTAAACGCGCTCAGGTGTGACGGCCACTCTCCTGAGTGTGCCAGTGGCTGAGTCTAGAACCCCTTTCTTTATCCTCCAGTATATGTTGTTACTTACTTTTGGGTAAGCAACTTCCTAATTATTCTGCAAATTAAACATTAAAGTCATCATTACCCTCCACGTGCTGTTTATGAGAAATGTTGGTGTTGACCTTGAAGCTTGGTATTTGCAGCAGGTGCTTTGGGTGTGGAGATGGGGACCTCAGGCATAGTCTATAATAGCAACGAAACACCGACACCTCAGCACTGGCGGGATTTCACTTCCTCACATCCTCAGTCCTGTAAGGAAAATGGCTTCTTGCACAGGAGTGAGTTTGCTGCTCTGATGCTGCCTTTAAGAAAGGAAGTTGGGGCTGGGCGCGGTGGCTCATGCCTATAATCCTGGCACTCTGGGAAGCTGTGGTGGGACCTCGAGCCCAGGAGTTTGGGGTTGCTGTGAGCTATGATGATGTCACTGCACTCTAGTGGGAGCAACAGAGAGACACCCTGTCTCAAAAAAAAAAAAAAGTAATTTGGGAAATCTGCGTGGACATGTATTTTCTGAGGGCTGGGAGGTAAGGGTAGCTTGCCCAGGGAGGCTGAAGCTGCAGAAGGGGCAGCAGCGCCTGCTCTGGTGGCAGCAGGCAGGCAGGGAGGTCCCTGGGCAGTGGCTTGTCTGTGTGGGCCTCAGGTGGGCAGAGCCCTCTGCTCGCTCAACCCTCAGGCATGCGCCCTTCGTCTGCCTGTCTGGTTTGCTCCCGTTTAAATGCAGGTCACAGCCCAAGTTCTGAAATGGGTGGGGCTGGGGGGTCAGGGGAGCCTCTCTTCTCCCCTAATTCCAGTTGTTATATTGAGTGTCCTGCACTGTGGGTTTGGCCAAGTGCCATTCGACCTTCACCTGGGTGGTGGTGCTCACTCTAGAAGCTTGATGTGGGGTTCAGGCTCTGTCGCTTGCTGGGAACATTGTAGAGGGCTGGGGCTGATGGGACGCCACCTTTGGAGGCCAGCATGTCTGCTTGGCGCCCTGTGTCTACGAGGACAAGCTTGATCTTGGTGACAGGTACTGTCCCTGCTGGGTGTGGCCTGGATATTCCCCTGCCTGTGCCCTCATCTCCATCAGCTCTTTGGTTGTCCTGGGCTGGTTTGTACTGAGCAGTGAGGAGTTTATTCTATACTTGTGATTTTCTTTTTTTAGAGTGAAAGACAGATGCGTAGTCAACCCAGTGGTGTCAGTGGCTTTGTTCCTCCTCCCTGAGAACTTGTGTCCCTGTGTCCCTTTCTCTCTCCCTCTTTCTGTCTCCCTCCTTCTCCCTCCCTATCTTGTTGTGGTGAGTGAGGCTGTCCTCTTCTCCAGCCTGAGCCCCTGGTGTGTCTCTCCAGGCTCCTCCCCACGGTGCTGCCAGGGCGGCTGCCTGGCCTCTCTGGAGGCCGCAGTTCTAGCCCCTCAGTGCAGCGTGGCCTCAAGGGCCTGTTGGTCCCTGTGCCCCTGTGGGGGTTTGTGCCCCGAGGCCTTTCCCGAGGAAAGGGCTGAGCAGGCTTTCACACTGACATTTGTGACTTCTGTGTGATATTATAAGGGGGTTTTCTATCTTTCTAAATTTTATATTTGCATTTCTTTTATGCTGAAAATCTTGGTTCTTAGCAGTAACATATTAACTTACTTGCTTTATCCTTTACATACAGTATATTTAAAATAAAAATAGCCATATTGTTCTGATAATACCACTGAATTAAGTTTACTATTTCTTTGAAGTTCTTTTTGTCCTTGACAGTACGTCTTACAGAGATATGTGGTCCAAATACTGTGTTCTAAGGTCAATTGGAATAAATTTTTTCTTTGCATTATGTCAAACTTGGTAAACAGTTAGTTGATTTGCTTCAGTTTCTTTTTAAAGTTTAGAGGTTTAAAAAAAATTTTCTTTTGTGCTTTGATTATGTAAAACATGTACATAATCAGACAGTCAATGTCGTGACTAGGAGCAGCCCCCTCCTAGTCCTGTTCCCTCCCCCGCCCCACTTGCTAGAGTGGTGCTCCTGGGGGGACTTGGGTTGGGCTCCTCACCCCTGTTTCCTGGGACACTTGCAGACTGAGCCGAGCAGGGACGTGGCGTGTTGGGAGCTAGTTCTTTGGACACTGGTCTGTGGGGCTTGCTGTACAGGAGGAGGGCCCTTTGGGGGGGCTCAGTGGGCAGCCGCCGGGCCCTTGTGTCAGATGGGGCATCTGCCTGTTCATGATGTCACTGACAGTAACTGCAGGGGGGGGTTGAGGGGTTGTTTGCATTTGTTAGGGGCTCTGGGAGTTCTCCTCTAGCCCTCACAGGAACCCCAGGGGTGTCACTTATCAGGGGAGGAAACTGAGGCTCAAGGAGGCCAGACAGTTACCTGCTTTCCATCTCCTCGGGCCTTGCTGTGGGCAGGGAGGTGGGACTCTGGTCTTCTCCTCATTTTCAGCAGTGCTTTCTCCCCAAACCTGCCTTCCCCAGGCATTAGCGCCCTGCCCCCAGCACGCCACAGGCCTTCCAGGTTCCTGTTGCTTCTCTTTCAGCTTTCTGTGGCTGAAATTTCCAAGCCCCACAGAGCTGGAGAGAATGCAGGGGCCCTACAGAGGCTCAAGATGAGGGTGCCTGGTGCCTGTTTAGCTCATTCTTGCCTCCACTTTACCCAGCCCAGTGTTTCATCTGAAAGTATTTTGGCAAGAGTGGAAGGATCTTTGCTTTATTTTTGTGAGAGATACATTGTGGATTCATACTGATGTTTCCATTTCAGATTTTTATACCTAACTTATGTATCTCTCTCTCTTTCTGCAGAAAATCTTAGTTTCTAACGACATTAATAGGTTTGTTTTATTCTACTGTACGTAATAAAAGTACCAACGTTAGTACTAACTATGATCAGTAGCTACTTCCATGACGATGAAGATTTCTTTGTCGTTGTCTTTGCTTTTAGAGTCTGTACATTTGAATTGCCGCATTGTGGACACTTGAAGCAGCCCTTCTGAGCGGGCTGTGTCAGTGTCCTGCTGAGGCATTTGTTTCATTTTGCTTTTGAGTTTTAAAGATTGTTCTTTAAGAAAACAATGTTCTGCAGTCTTATAAAATGGTTATAGGGCACCAAAGTGAAAGCTAAAGAAAGGTGCCCTCCAGGACATCAGAGGGGACTGTGTGTCAGGTTCCCCTTCCGGCTCTCGGCTCTCGTCTGGCAGCGTAGAGAGCCGCATCCCCGTCCACAGTGTGGGAGAGCTGTCTCCGCAGACTTGCCCACAGTGTGCTGCGGGACTTGGATTTTCGCCTGTATGGTGGGTGAGAAATACAGTCAGCCCTCTGAGTCTGTGGGTTCCACAACTGGGAATTCAACCGACTGCAGGTCAAAAATATTTGGAAAGAAAAACTGCATCTGTACTGAGCATGTGCAGACTCTTTTTTCTTGTCAGTGGTGTCTAAACAGTACAGCACAACAGCTATCTACACAGCATTACGTCGTGTCAGGTGTCACAACACGAGCGACCCAGCAACGCGATCGAGCTTGCTAGGGACGTGCTGCATGGGCTATGTTCACCTGCATTTCTCTTGCAGGGAAGTGTCTGTTCATGACTCACCCAGGTGGTGGTTTTGGGTTTTTGGTGGTCTGGAGGGGCACTGTTCAAGGTTTTTCTGTTATTGTTTCTGGAAATAGATTCATAGTTAAGACCTTGTCCCCGCTCCCAGGTGTAGAGGAAATCCTGTGCTTCCTTCTGGTATTGGTAGGTTTGATTGTCTCACATTTGAAGCTCTGACATTCTCACCACGCCGCCTGGGAGAGGGAGGAGAGACGTGTGTTTTGTTCTGTCCCTCTGGCTGTTCCCTCATCCTTAACACGGGCTATTAAAATGTTAGCCTTTTGTTCCTTCACTGATCTGAGATGCTGCCTCCGTCATGTACAAATATCTGTGTGCGGCCGGCCCCTTTCTGGATTTCGTGTTCTGATTCGCAGTCCGTGTCCCGCACCACCATACGCTAAGTGAGTGGTGAGCGTTTGACTCTGGGGGAGGCTGGCATCTCCTCGTGTGAGGTGACACCAAGGCCCCGGAGCCTCTACCCTGCGTATCCTAGAGACGGTGGTAGAGATGGGTGCTGCTTTCTGGGACACTACAGACACTCAAGACACTCGCCCATGCCAGTGATGGGCAAGCGTGTGTGCACTCGTGCATTTGCGTGTTAGTGTGTGTGTATGTGTGTGAGCTTGCAGCTTTGGAAATGGGCTCTCAGGTTTATTCAGCGTGACGACGAGGAGGCCGACGGCACGGGTCTAACAGCCCTCTGTGTAGAGTCTGGCTTGGTCAGTGCAGAGGTGGTGAGTGTGCCAGAACAAACGTGACTTGTGACATTGTTCCCTTGCAGTTCCAGGACCATGTCAAGACCTGTGGCAAGTGTCGAGTGCCCTGCAGGTTCCACTCTGTTGGCTGCCTGGAGACGGTGAGTTGAGGGCTGGCGCTGAGGTCTGAGAGCTGGCAGGCCACCCCCATCCCGAACACAGTCTTCACTCAGCCTCCAGCCCAGCTCCTCCAGGTTTCCTCCCAACATCCCTGGCAGCCACTCCTCCCGCCCTGGGTGTCCTAATGTCCCGGGCACAGTCCCAGGGCGCCACCCACTCCCATCCTTTTGGTGGTCTCATAGTGCCCCTGGCTTTGACCAGCACTGTCCCTGAGAGCGCCTAGATGTGAGTATCCACCTGTCACCTTGAGTCTCCCAAAGTATCAGGTGGACATCTCAGACTTACCGCAGCCTGCAGCTGCTGTCCCTGTGCCCTCCGCCTTGTCCTCTCAGCTCCCCAAAAAGAGAGCAGTCTGATTCCGATTCGCAGTCCCTATCCCGCATCACCACACGCTAAGTGAGTGGTGGGCATCTGACTCTGGGGGAGGCCGGCCTCTCCTCGTGCAAGGTGACACCAAGGCCCTGGGGCCTCCACCCTGCACATCCTAGAGATGGTGGTAGAGATGGGTGCTGCTAGAGCCTAACCCTCAGCTCTAGCCAAAGCCCCTGGCACTGGGCAGTTATCCGGGTCCCTCCTCCTGTCTCACACACTTGTCCATTCTGACCGGGAACCTTGATTGCCTTCAAGTGGCGCCTAGAGCCCACCCCCTCATCACTGCCCTGCCCTGGACACGACCTCCAGTGCTCACCTGCCTCCCTGTCCCCTCCTGCTCGCTCTGTTTGTTTACACATGGAGATCAGACCACAGCACTTCCTGCAGAACCTTTTTGTGGCTTCTGCCTTCATACCTCACCAGTGGTTCAAGAATCATGTCCCCCGCTGCCTCCCCCTGCAACCTCTGACCTCACCTCTGCTGTCTGCTCTTTGCTCTGGTTGGTGGCCTGCCATCTTTGAGCACACTTCCTGCTCTAGCCCAGGCATGTTTCACACCAGTCAGGTGTCCATGCCTCTGTCCATGTGGACCCCATCCCACCCCTGCAGACAACCCCACCCTGAGTTGGCACTCAACGTCCTTGTTCCTTGTCCGTCTTGCCCCATGCAGCCAGTGCCCCTTGAGGTCAGGACCCTGTTGTGTCCCCTTGAGGGGCACTGGGCCTGGAGGCAGCCCCCAGCGGAAGTGGCGGACCCTCCCCTGGCCAGCCGAGGGGCTGGACACAGGCAGCCCACCAGGCAGGCACCTCCCCTGCTGCGAAGACAGGGACCCTTCACAGCGTCTGTAGTGAGGAGGTTGAGGTAGTGGTCTTATTTGGTGACTTGATCATATATAACTTAGGCTATTTTATTTTTATTTTTTTCCAATAACGGTAAAAAGGACCGTACTTGCCTCCATTTCCCTTGTCTGTGTTGGGTGGTCTCCTGCTTTCTGTGTGGCGCAGGTCTTGTCTGTTTCCTGCTCAGACCTGGCATCTGCCACCTCCAGGCAGCCTGGGTCCCTGAGCAGGACGAAGTTTTAGAGACCACCGCCTGGGCTGTGGTGCTTGCTGCTGCCACCCTGGTCCTTGCTTCTGGGCCTTCTTAGTGGTCAGAGAGAAGATAAAATGCACCAGGAGTCTGTGGTGATACTTCCCGTTCAAGCTGAGGACGTTTGCATTGACCTCGCTGGTCTCCCCAGCCGGGCAGACCCGGTCCCAGGCTCAGCCGCAGTTTGCTTCTTCCACATCACACATCACAGTCCCAGCAGCGACACTGCTTGGAAAGGACGTCGGTGTTCTCCTGTCCGGCTCTTGTCTTTCCGTGCCCTCTGCTCTCTAACTGGGTACACATTTATTCATAGATCCATTTGTTTCTTTTAACTTTAATTTTTCAAGTATCTTTAACATTTTTAAATTTTGTTGCAGAAGTTTAAAAATTATTTAGTAGCAAATTGAGCTCTGTAAAGTATGGTGTATCTAGGGAAGCCTGGCTTCCACCCCGTGCTTTGTTTTCACCTTACCCCTGTGAGCAACTTATGAAAAATGGTGTTTTCTTCCTTTTTGTTTTAAATAAATGCAAGTAAGTTATACATGAAGGTTAATATTTTTTAAACATACTTGACTTTCAGACAGTGACAAATGCTGTCATGTAAACAAGGTTAAAAGTCACTAAGGCCAAGCCATGGCCAGGTCCTGGGCATTCCTGTGCTCTGACCTCTGTCCCAGGTCGGAGCTGACTGGTGCCAGCAGCCTCCCTGCTCTGTGTCTGCAGGTGGAGAGAGAGAAGCAGCAGGAGCACGAGGCACAGTGGCTGCAGGGGCACCTGGCCATGCTGCTGAGCTCTGTCCTGGAGGCAAAGCCCCTCTCGGGAGACCAGAGCCAGCTGGGGTCGGAGCTCCTGCAGAGGTGTGAGATGCTGGAGAGGAAGACGGCCACCTTTGAGAACATCGTCTGTGTCCTGAACCGGGAGGTGGAGAGGGTGGCCATGACTGCCGAGGCCTGCAGCAGGCAGCACCGGCTGGACCAGGACAAGATCGAAGCCCTGAGTAATAAGGTCTGCACCTGGCGGGAGGGTGGTGTTACCCGTGCCCAGCAGGTTCTAGCAGGTCAGGAGCTCCAGGGCCTGGACAGTAGAACTCCATTTGCAAACCCCTGTCCAGTGTGGTTTCTCCGGAGGCTTTGGCCTCCTTTGTTTCTGAGCCCCATTCTCTGAGGGACCCAACTCCAGGGTCATGGAGGCCACAGGCTGGAGCTTCTTCTCTCCAGCCAGGAAGGCGGAGTTAACGATGGCACGTGCCCTGCGTGGTTTGGCTCCTGAGTGTGTTTCTGACTAGGAGCCTTCTCTGTGGACTAGAAGCTCCCACCTCACATCAGGCGGGGGTGGGGTCCCATGGGGAGGGACAGACTTGACAGAAGCCTCACCTGGGGTGCCCCAGGATCATTGGGGTGCCGTCCTGCTGGGGACCGGTGGTGTGGGAGGCAGGGCGCGGTGCCCACTCCCTTCCTGTGAGCGGGAAGGTGGTCTTGCTGCCGGGCAGGTGCAGCAGCTAGAGAGGAGCATCGGCCTCAAGGACTTGGCGATGGCTGACCTGGAGCAGAAGGTCCTGGAGATGGAGGCATCCACCTACGACGGGGTCTTTGTCTGGAAGATCTCAGACTTCGCCAGGAAGCGCCAAGAAGCTGTGGCTGGGCGTACGCCAGCCATATTCTCCCCAGGTGTGGTTCTAGAACTGCTGCCTCCACCCCTGCTGCTTTCCTGGGTACCTGGGTCCCCTAACCTCAGCAGGTACGTGGAATGGCTCCCAAGGGCAGGGCTGGGACGTCTTCAGCTGACTCCAAGAGCATCTGCACTTCCCTGAGGGGCGAGTCAGGCAGCTGAGGTGTGGGTCAGGCGGTGTGTCCCATTGGTCAGGAGCCGGGGGTGTCAAGCTGGCTGCCTTCACCATGTACCTGCCCTCTGGTTTGCTCCTTGTAACCCACACAGCCTTGTCCTTGGGCACACGGAGCGTCAAAGGGCTACGGGGTTGGCTATGGGGTTGGGGAGGTGCCGCAGGAGGCAGAGGATGGTGCTTTTGGGTGTCAGGGCAGAGCTAGTCCGACTCTCCTTCGCTTCACCCGCCAGTTCAGCTTCCAGCTTTTGCTGCAAGCAGCCCTGTGAGAGTGTCTTTCATACTCCCTTTTCTTCACCCCCAACTATGGGGTCTGTTGAAGGGTCTCCTCTGGAAGACAGTGCTGAAGGGGGCAGGCCAGGGCAGGGCTACTGAGCCTGCAGGCTTCCACCAGGACGGACCTTGCCTCTCAGCACTTCAGAGGTAGCCCCTCCAGGTCCTCTGGGACCTCCTGATGGCCCAGCCACCGTCTGTGTCCCTGCTCAGGTGCTTCATAGACTTGCACCATGGGGGGGCAGAACATGCCTCATGTGTACACTGTTTTCACGTTTACCTGCTGCTGAGATGTAGGCTCCTCTGCTGTGTGAATTTAACTTGACTCTGCTAGGTAAGTCTCTGAGTGCCAGGGACTGCCTTGCTGGGCTCCTGCGCCATTCCAGGGGAGGGAGACCCAGGTGGCATCTGGAGGGGGCACCTCCTGTGGAGAGGCCACCACCCTCCTCTGTGTGGCATATCCTGACTGTCTGCAGCAAGGGCCAGATATGAACAAAAATCACACTTTCTTTCTTTTGTGAGTTGAGATGGGAAAAACAAAAGTTTGTTGTAGGGAAAACTTGAGAGCGTGCTCTTTCTGGTGGTGTCCTCTCCTGTGCAGATGGGCTGGTCCAACAGAATTGTCCCTGCTGTGATTCCGGTCCTGGGAGCTCTGGGACAGAGTGAGGTGAAGGGTCAGTGGCACAGAGGCCTGGCCACGGCCTGGCTCCACGTCTTCTCAGGAGCCGCGCTTGGGCGAGAGGACTGTTTGTGTTCAGCGTCTGCTTTAGGTGACGCTGGTGAGCTAGGCTTGCACATGATGAGGAGAGTGGCCGCAGGCTCCCCATCACCTGGCAGGACTGAGCTGTCAGGATCACTGTCTGGAGATTTTCTTTGCACATATTATATCAAGTGCCTTAAAAACCCAGCCTCAGCCATGTCATGGCCGTTGCTCTTTTTCTGTGTGTCTCGCTAGGGATGAGGGACGTCCGTCAACTTTGCTGTTCTGGGTTTCCCCCCAGCTTGCGTCTTTTCCAAGGCAGATGTGGCTCCAACCCACAGCCCCAGGCCAGCCTGGGCTTCCTCCGCAACTTTGCCCGGACACCATTGGGTGGTTCTCGCCTTGTGCGCCACCTGCCCCAAATTCACAGTTGTTCCATGCATTGCCAGTTTGGGGGCTACAGTTGCAGTTCTTAAAAATGCTATTTCTAATTACTGTGCTTTTTTTTTTTTTTTTTTTTGAGACAGAGTCTCACTCTGTTGCCCGGGCTAGAGTGCTGTGGCGTCAGCCTAGCTCACAGCAACCTCAAACTCCTGGGCTCAAGCGATACTCCTGCCTCAGCCTCCCAAGTAGCTGGGACTACAGGCATGCACCACCATGCCCAGCTAATATTTTTCTATATATATTTTTTAGTTGTCCATATAATTTGTTTCTATTTTTTTTTAGTAGAGACGGGGTCTCGCTTTTGCTCAGGCTGGTCTAGAACTCCTGAAATGATCCTCCCACCTTGGCCTCCCAGAGTGCTAGGCTTACAGGCGTGAGCCACCATGCCTGGCCTACTGTGCTTTTTAAGAAAGAAATTTGTTTTCATTAGCAACTCACTCTGCACAGTTTGAGAAAAAATGCTGTCTTTGCATCACCAGAACCTGAATGTTTGTGTATGTTTCTGTTCTCCGGGGAGAGCAGCAGGTGGAGAGAGCTGCTCCCTGCCCTGCCTTTGAGGGGGTGGCTCACTGGTGCCTCTTCCTTGCCCCAGCCTTCTACACCAGCAGGTACGGCTACAAGATGTGTCTACGCATCTACCTGAACGGAGACGGCACCGGGCGGGGGACACACCTCTCTCTCTTCTTCGTGGTGATGAAAGGCCCAAATGACGCCCTCCTGCGGTGGCCCTTTAACCAGAAGGTGCGAGGGCCTGTAGGCCTCCCTGAGGGGAGCACTCAGGGGCCCTGGGGCAGCGCAGCTTCTGTGTGGCCTGGTCGTTGGGGACAGGGTTGCTCAGGCTTGCTGGACCCTGGCGTCTGCAACAGGCGTGCCCTCCTGTGGCACTGCCACCGCCAGGACCAGCAGTTTGAAAACACTTCCTTGGAGAACATGTTTCAAAGAAAGGGGTGCAACTACTGGGCCCTCTTTATCTGAGGTATAATTCAATATTTTGAAAACCAGAATCTATTTTTGGTGGAGGAATGGAAGACCCAGAGACTAGGTTAGAACATGGTCCCTTCCTTTCCACACACTGGGTCTTGGCCCTGCCATGGCCCCTCTCGCGCCCCCCCCCCCCGTAGCCAGGGGAGGAGGCAGAGCAGAGTGGGTGGGGTGGGCGGTGGGACCCGCATCTGTCCTGAGCGCCGGGTTCCCAGGCCTGGCAGAGGCAATCTCGGGTTCTCCCTGAAAAGAGCTTTTCCTCTACGGTAGGCATTGGGTGCTTTGTGATCTCTGGGAAGAAAATGTCTTTGTCAGGTTGTCAGCTGAATATTACTATGAAAAAGCAGAAAATGACACAAATTCAGAAGTGCCAAACTTCGGCTAAGAGTCCAGATGTCAGTGAACAGGAAATGCCAGCACAGGCAGGGTCTGCAGGCGTGACGCTTAGCGCACCATGGCCAACGTGCTGGGCGCTCCCTCCTTGCGGCCTCGGCCTCTGCTCTGGGCCTGGGGTGGGCAGGTGTGTGGCTGTGTGTGTCCAGACCCCTGGGAGCGGGCACTCACGGACCTGTGTCTCTTCCTGGGGCTCTCCCTCCAGGTGACCTTAATGCTGCTGGACCAGAACAACCGGGAGCACGTCATTGACGCCTTCAGGCCGGACGTGACCTCATCCTCTTTTCAGAGGCCGGTCAATGACATGAACATCGCCAGCGGCTGCCCCCTCTTCTGCCCCATCTCCAAGATGGAGGCCAAGAACCCATACGTGCGAGACGATGCCATCTTCATCAAGGCCATCGTGGACCTGACGGGGCTCTAGCCACCACCCACCAGAGGCCGGGGCAGCCGGGCACAGCCGGCTCAGTGAGGGGCTGCCACGCTGGGCCAGGGCCTCACCGCACAAGGGTGGGTGGGGGCCAGGCTTGGGCGCTTGGGAGGGTGTCACCCGAAGCCCATGTCAGCATCACACAAAGGAAGGCGCTGCTGGCCAGTCCTTAGATCTCTGACTGTGTGGAGGGATCCGGGAGGTGGGCGCAGCCCAAGGCCCTGGTGGGATCGGCCGAGGATCTTCAAGGGCTCCCGGTGGAAACTGCCCTTGCTGTCTGTTCTGTACAGGAGGAGAGGCCCCTGGGTAGGGGTGCTCGGAGGGAGCACATTCCAGCAAGGAGCACATTCAGAGCAGGGTGTGCATAGCAGGAGCATGGCAGCTGCTTCGTGGTCAGGAGGTGGGGCTGCCCCAGTCCGTCCACAGACCGGGGATTGCCACGTTACTGGGTTCTGGCCCCTGGGGGGAAGGGAGCGTTGTTAGACCCCTGGGTGCTCGTCTGGACAGAGCTCCCACCTGTGCTGGCTTGGCCAGGCCAGCAGGCAGGAGAGGGTGCTGGTCCCGCACAGTCCAGCCCCGCTGGGCGACGTGTGTTAGCTGCACCATCCGGCTGAGAAGTCGTTATTAAACCGTTCAGATCTGTGGCAAGTGGCATCCATTTGGCTCTAGGTTGCCTGCAGCTTCCAGCCTTGGCTGTGGTGACTCTGGGGCCCTGTGGCTCCCTCCCTTCAGGGTGCCTGGCCCTTGCCCACTTCTCCAGCCAGCCACGGGCCTCCCAGCGGTTCCTGTGAGAGCAAGGCCACATGCGAGCCACCCCACCCTGCTTGAACTCAGAGCTGATGGGTGGGGTGAGGACGGTCCCCAGGCACATTGCCTACCACGGTGCGTGTGCTCGGGGCGGCGTGCTGCGCTGCCTGGGCCTGGCGGGGCATCCTTGTTAGGGGGTCTGTGAAAAGCTTGACTTTCTTCCAACATCCTCACTCTCTTCTGTAGTTTGAGAAGTTAACACAATGGAAAAGCACAGACAGCAACAGCCCAAGCACCAGGAGCACCGTTTACACGTTTGCACTGTGCATGTGTGCGCGGTCATGAAAGCAGGAGCGTGGCAGGGTCGGCCCCTGTGTCTCCTCTGCAGCCCGTCACCGTAGCTGTCCAGGGCAGCTTGCCATGAGTCATGTTCCTGTTCTACCTGGGGTTTAAAATTCTGTTGCTGTGCATTTGTGTATCCACAGATGAGAGCATTGCATTTTAAAAACACAGAAACTAGGTACTGAATTGTCCTCAGGTGGCTGTTTTCTACTCCTCCCTCATGGTCGTGCTGCTGTGTGGTGTCCCAAGGAGAATGTGCCCCATTTGCTTGCTGCTCCGGAGCTCTGTCTTCGGTTGCCAGGGGTGGGGACAGGGACGCAGAGCTGCTCTCTGGCTTTGTGGGCCTGGAGGGAGAGCTGAGGGGTCGCGGGACCCTGCCTTGCCTAGCAGGTGCCAGCTTGCCCTGCAGAGCTCTAGGGCAGGTTCCCGTCGCTTCCCGTCCCTCCCAGCGCTTCACGTTGTTGGGCTTTGCCTGCTGTGTGCAGCCTGCTGTGTGGGAGACGGCGTGTCATTGTGACTGGTGTTTCTCTGGCAACTCAGTGGGGTTGGTTATCTTTATCAGGCTGGAGTGCAGTGGCACCTCGTAGCTCACTGCAGTCTCAAACTCCTGAGCCCCAGCCATCCTCCCACCTCGGCGTCCCAGCGTGCTAGGATCACAGGTGTGAGACTCCACACTCTGCCCTATTTATGTCTTTGTCCACTTTTCTGCTGGGTTCCTGCTCTTGTTTTCTGCTGGTTGGTTAGAGTTCCTAAGACTCCTGGACATTAGTCTTTGGTTGTATCTTTGAGCTGTGTTTGTTGTTGATGTGCAGAAATTCAAGATTTAGATATGATCCATTGAATAGTCTTATCCATTATGAATGGTGCTGTTTCTGACTGAAAAATCCTAACCTTCCCCAAGGTTGAAAGATACTCTGTTGTTTTCTTCTAATGGTTTTAGTTTTCTTTTTAACATAGTGGGTTTCTACATTTGGGAATTTGTTTATATATGATACTTTTTTATTAGGTCAACGCAAGTTAAAGAGATAGATCATTGAGGTCATTTCCTTTCCCTTAAAATGAAATGGAACCATGAAGTGAGAAGAGTGGAAGGTACCCTCCCACAGGGACAAAGGGAAGAAGGCAGCAGCAGGAGAAGGATCTGGGCCCACTTTGGAAGGTGGGAGTGGGTTGAGGCGTGCGGTACCTGAGCAGAAGGCGGCTGAGGGTGGGGAGCTGCCCACCGTGTGAGCCCCTGGGGTAGGGGGAGAGTCAGAGCAAAAGGGAGTCTGCTCAGAGACTGGGCAGAACAGCCGCCTGGCAGGTCCTTTGCTGTCCCTTGCCTCCCCCAGGGAAGGAGGTCTCTGCCCCTCCCCACCCTGGAGCAGAGAACAGGGTTCGGCTGGAGAGAGCAGGCTGCAGAAGTTGATGAGGTATGCACGGAACTGCTTCCTGAGCGCCGGCCTCCAGGCGAGGACACTCCCAGGGGACTGAGGCCTCTGGGGAGAGCGATGCTCCAGGCAGGCATGGGCAGGCCTGGTCCCGCTGCCTCGGTGCCTCTGCTCACACCCGCTGCGTTCCCATTTGGGGTATTTCGTTACCCTTCCCCCAGCCCCTGACAACCGTAATCCATCTCTGGATTTGCCTATACTGGATATTCTTGTAAGTAGAACCCTGTGATATGTGGCCTTTTGTGTCTCGCTTTTTACACAGCCTATTTTCAGGGTTCATCCGTGTTGCGGCATGTGTCAGAATTTCATTCATTTTTTATGGCTGGATACTGTTCTGTTGTGTGGACAGACCAGTTTTATTTATCCGTTTATCTGTCCATGGACAATTGGATTGTTTCTGCTTTTGGGCTGTTATGGAAATGCTGCTGTGGACACGTGTACAGTTTTTGTGTGGACACACGTTTCCATTCTGAGTATTCCCAGGGGTAGAAACTCCGGGCCATGTGTTCGGCTCTTGAGGAGCTGCCAAACTGCTTCCCACAGTGGCTGTGCTGTTTTTCGTATCCATCAAGAAGCAGTTTTTAGTTTATGCTTTTATTTGGCCACCTCCTCCTGTATCTTTCATGTTATCTAGAATTTTAATTTTATCATATTTTTTCAACACACTGATTTTTTTAAATCCCCAGTGACTGCAGCATTCTGTGTATCTGTCTGCTCATGGTTGTTCTGTGTCCTGTACCCTTTGGTTTCCATGACTTAAGAAAGAACATCACTTAACACTCCTGAGCAGTCTGGGGTGCTGACTTTGCAGGCTCCGTGTGTCTGCACACGGCTTTGTCTTTAATGTTGATTATCTGGGTTAGAATTCTGGATGGATAGTCATTTTTTCTCCGTGACGTAATGTCTGCTGCTCGTTTATCATTCTTTTTTTTTTTTTTTTGAGACAGAGTCTCACTCTGTCACTCAAGTGGGAGTGTAGTGCCATCATCACAACTCACTGCAGCCTCCAACTCCTGGGCTCAAGCAATCCTCCCTCCTCAGCCTCCCTAAGTGCTAGGATAACAGGGGTGAGTCACTGTTCCTGGCTTTTTATAGGTAAAATGCATTTTTCTCCCTGATAACTTTTAAATTTTTTGCATAGTAAAATTGACTTTTTCTTTTGGTATGCAGTTCTGTGACTTTCCTAACTTGTGCAGGTTTACGTACGTTCTGCCACAGTCAGGATACGGGAGAGCTCTGTCACCTCGGAGACGCCTGCACTCCCTGTGTGGTCACCCTCCTCCACCCATACCCCCAGGCAGCCACTTCTCTGTCACTGTAGTTTTGTCACATAGATGGAATCATGCAATGTGTTACTTCCTGAGACTGGCCTTCACTCAGCAGAATGCCTTTGAGATTCATCCAGATGTGTGTCAAAATTTGTTTCTTTTTTTTCTTGCTGAGTAGTATCCCATTATATGGATAGATCACAGTCCATTCACCTGTTGAAGGGTATTTGAGTTGTTTCCAGGGTTTTGCAATTATGAACAGAGCTGCTATAAACGTTTGTGTCTGGGTGATTAAATGGGTTTTCATTTCACTAGAGTAGTTAGGAGTGGGGTTGCTGGGTTGCACAGCAGTGTATTTTAAATTCATGAGAAAGTGCCAGCCCACTTTCTGGAACACCTGTGCCTTTTTGTGGAACGCCAGCACAGGTCTCAGTTCCTGTTGCTCCACATCCTCTAAGCACTTAGTATTGTCCATGTTTTTTATCGTAACTGTTGTAATAGGTGTGTGGTGGTATTTTGTCATGGTTGTAATTTGCATTTCTCTTATATCTGATGAATGATGTTCTTCTTTGGTGAAGTGTCTGTGTCTTACCTGTTTTTAAATTGGGTTGTATGTTTTCTTGTTGAGGTTGCAGGGTTATTTATATGATCTAGATACAAGTCTCTAGCAAGATATACAATTTGCAAATATTTTCTCCCAGTCTGTAGCTTATCTGTTCATCTTCTTAACAGTGTCTTTTTCAGAACAAGTAAGTTTTAAATTTTGATGAATCCTGTTTACCAACTTTTTCTTCCATGATTGTGCCTTTGGTGTCATGTCTAATTCTTTGAGTAACATCAGACCATGATGGTTTTCTCCTATAATTTATTCTAGAGTTCTAATTGTTTTACATTTTACATTTAGATCTGTTTTCAGTTAATTTTTGCATAAGGTGTGAGGTTTAGGTTGAGGTCTTCTTTTTTCTTTTTTTTGCATGTAGAGGCCAATTGTTCCAGCATCATTTCTTCAGATGACTAACTCGTGGCTACACATAGAATTACAACCTCTCCTTTCTCCATTAACTTGCTTTTTCACTTGAAGAAAGATCCTTTCTCCATTGAATTATTTTTTTTTTACTTTTGTAAGCGCTAATTTGAAGGCTGGGCGCAGTGGTTCACGCCTGTAATCCTAGCACTCTGGGAGGTCAAGGTGGGAGGATCGTTTGAGCTCAGGAGTTCGGGACCAGCCTGAGCAAGAGCAAGACCCCGTCTCTACCAAAAATTGAAAAAATTAGCCAGACATGGTGGCGCGTGCCTGTAGTCCCAGCTACTCGGGAGGCTGAGGCAGGAGGATTGCTTGAGCCCAGAAGTTAGAGGTTGCTGTGAGCTAGGCTGACACCACGGCACTGTAGCCGGGGCAACAGAGTGAGACTCTGTCTCAAAACAAAACAAAACAACCCTAATTTGTCGCATTTATGAGACTTGTTATGTTCCTTTGATCTGTGTATCTGCTTCTTCCCCTGCACCACTTGGTCTTACTTGTTACACTCTAATAGTATTAGGTCAGGTGCTGTAATTCCTCTAACTTTATTCTTGTTTTTCAAAATTGTTTTAGCTATTTTTTTTCCTTTGCTGGTACATAAAAATTTTAGAATCAGCTTATCTGTATCTACCAAAAATCCTGCTGGGAATTTGATTATAGATCAGTTTGGGGAGAATCAACATCTATGTTGAGTATTTAAGTCTTCGGTTTCTTTCATCAGTATTTTATAGTATTCAGGGTACGTATCTTGTGCGTGTTCTGATAGACTTATCCCTCAGTGTTTCTTTCTGCTTTGAGCTGTTGTAAGAGGTATTGTCTTTTAATTTTTGATCTGATTGTATATTTCCAGTGTGGAAGCATGGTTAATTTTTGTGTCTTGCCCTTATATCCCATAACCTTGATAAATTCACTTACTGGTTCTAGGAGGTTGGGATTTTTTTGTTTTTGTAGATTTGGGAGGATTTTATGCATAAACAATCATGTCATCTATTCACAGGGACCATTTTATTTCTTCATTTGCAGTCTCCGTGCCTTTCATTTCTTCTGCTCACTTGTTCTCCTGGCCGAGACTTCCAACCTGAGGCGGAACAGTGGAGCATGTCCTTGTGTCCCGTGCTGGGGAAGGACTTGTTACGTGTGGTGTCACCTGTAGGTTTTTTGGTTGATGTCCTTATCAGGTTGAGCAGGTTTCCTTCTACTTCTAGTTTGCTGAGAGTTTTTATCATGACTAGACATTTTATCAAAATGCTTTTTCTGTACAAGTGACGTGTCCTCACGGTCTGTTCTGCACATTTCATGTGGCTTATGGTGGTGGTTCTCCACGCACTGCCCGGCCTCGCACTCCTGGAGTAAACCCCACTTGGTCATGGTGTGCTGTTCTTTTTATATTTTGCTAGATTTGATTTAATGACATAAGGATGAGGGGTGTATAGTTGTCTTTTTGTATTATTAATATATTTCTTTGGTTTTGGTATCAGGGTATTATAAGACAAAAAATTGGTACCAGAATTGAGGTTGTCATTACAGCAAATACCTGAAAATGTGGAAGCAGCTTTGGAACTGGGTAATGGGCAGAGGCTGGAAGAGTTTGGAGGAATAGGCTAGAAAAAGCCTAGATTGCTGTAAATGAAATATTGGGGCAATTCTGATGAGGGCTCAGAAGAGAAGAACTGTAGGGAAAATCTGAAACTTCTCAGAGATGACTTAAGTGGTCAAGATGAGAATGTTGGTAGAAATACAATAAAGGCCATTCAGATGAGGCCTTAGAGGGAAAGGAGAGGCCCAGGGTGCCCTCAGGACCACGGGGCTTGCCACCCAGGGCCACCTCATGTCTCTTCTCCCTCCATTCCAGTACAGCGCCCCTTGGCAGCCGTGTCTCATATGGGCCTGGGGAAGGTATAAGCCACAAACCTTGGCGGAGCCCACGCAGGCAGCAAAATGCAAGGGCTGCGAGGTGTGGCTTCTTCCTCTTAGATTTCAAAGGATGTTGGAGACTTGTCACAGGACAAGTCCCCTCTAGGACAAAGCCCATGAACCATGGGGTCAGAGCTACTGCAGAGCCCCCACCAGGGCAGTGCTGTGTAGGGCCACCCCTGAGACCCCAGCACTGTAGAGATACCAGTGATCAGCACCAGCCTGGAGAGCTGTGGGCTCAAGACTCCAACCCGTACAGCTGCTCACAGGTGGAGCCCAGCAAGGCTAGAGGTGGGGCACCCCAGAGCCTCGGGGGCCCAACCCCTGCCCCAGTGTATCTAGAAGGCAGGACATGGAGTCAAAGATTATTCTCAAGCCTTGGGATTTAGTGTTGTTTGCATTGTTGGGTTTTAGACCTGCTTCGGACCCGTTATTCCTTTCCTCTTTCCAATTTCTGCCTTTGGAATGGAAATGTCTGTTCTGTGCCTGCCTCACTATTGTCTTTCAGATGCACTGAACTTGTTTGATTTCACAGGCTCACACTGGAGGGAAACTTGCCTCCACCTGTGCGCCTGCGAGGGCGATCCTGCCTTGAGTCTCACCCACACCTGATTTAGATGAGATTTGGGGCGTTGGACATATGAGTTGATGCTGGAACAAGTTAAGACTTTTGGGATTATTGGGATGGAGTGAATGTATTTTGTATGTGAGAAGAACATGAATTTGGGGTGTCAGGGCTAAAATCCTAGGGTTGTTGTCCCCTCCAAAATTCATGTTAATATTTAACTGCCATTGTAACAGTATTAAGAGGTGATTAGGCCATGAGGGCTCCACCCTCCTGGGTGGGATTGGCACCACTGCGAAAGGGCAAGTTTGGCGACTGCCCTGCCCTTCCACTTTCCACGATGGTGTGACGGGAAGGCCCTTGTCGGATGTCGGCACCTTGCTCTTGGACTTCCCAGCCTCCAGAACTGTGAGCCAATAAATTTCTGTTAATTACAAAGTATCCAGTCTCAGATATTCTGTTATAGCAGCAAAATGGACTAAGACAAGGCTGAATATTTGTGTCCTCCCTAAAATTCATATGTTGAGACATAATCCCCAATGTGATGGCATTTGGAGGTGGAGCCTTCGGGAGGTGATTGGGTCATGTGGGTGCAGCCCTCATGAATGGGATTGTCAACGGAAAGAACCTGAACTCTGTGAAATAATGTACAGGTTTATTCTGAGCTGAGTATGTGTGACCATGGCCCAGAGCCATGCCCAGCAATCATTGAACAAGTGGTCTTGCTGGGGCTGGGTCACAGTTTGGTTTAATACATTTGAGGGAGACAGGAATTACATATAAAGTCATAAATCAATACATAGAAGGCATACATTGGTTTGGCCCCAAAAGGCGGGACATCTCAAAGCAAGGGATTACAGGTTATGAGTAGGTTTAAAGATTCTTTGATTGGTAATCAATTAAGGAAATGAAGTTTTGTCTAAAGGCTTGGAATGTTTTAAGTTAAGATAAGGAAGTCGTTAATCAGAGACAAGCCACTGGCTAAATACCCAAGTGATTTGTTATGTAAATTGAGGACCTGCAGGTGTGATTTAAGCTGTGTCTTGCATGGCCTTATACCTGTTGATGAGTCACAAAGCACATCTCCAAGAAGGGAGGGGGGCGTGACAAGGCATGTCTGACCTCTCTTCTCAGGGCTATCATCTCAGCTTTAGGGTATTTCTGGGGTCCCCTTGGCCAAGAGTGAGGTCCATTCAGTCAGCTGGTGGGGAGGGGCTTAAGATTTCATTGTAGTTCAGGGATTAATGCTAGTATAAGAGAGGCCCCAGAGTTCCCTTCCCCTTTCCAACACGGGAGGTTTCAGCAAAAAAAAAAAAAAAAGGCCACTTACCAACCCGGGAGGCCAGTGACACCAAATCTGCAGCACCTTGACAATGGACCTCCCTGCTTCAGACTGTGAGAAACATGTCTGCTGTTGACAAGCCACCAGCCGTGGCATTGTGTTACCGCAGCCTGAGACACAGAGTTACGTGGTCTCGCACAGGAAGAAACTGAAGGTGCTGAGGCTTATTTCATGACTTGTGCCGTGGGCTGCCATCACGTGGGACGGTCCACACACACCGAGTTCTCAGTCCCTGGTTGTTAGGGTTGAATTGTATCTCCCCAGAAAAGAAGTGTTGAAGTCCTAACCTCCCAGTAACTCAGAATGTGGCCTTCTTGGAAATAGGGTCTTCACAAAGGTAATCAAGTTAAAATGAGGTCATTAGGGTGGGCCCTAATCCAGGATCGCTGGTGCTTTTATAAGAAGGGGACATTTGTACACAGACGTGCTGACAGGGAAGGTGATGTGAGGGCCAGAGCAGACTCCCAGGGTCGAGAAGGGGCCAGGGCCTGCCGGCACCGGACCTGCGGCTTCTGGCCTCCAGAGCTGTGAGACAATACGCTTCTGTTGCCACCTGGCTTGTGGTGTGACAGCAACCTCAGGTGTTCAGTTCTCTGTCCTCGCTGACTCTGTTACTGAGCGAGGAATGCTGACGTCTGCCACAGCCATCACGGGCTTGCCTGTTTCTCCTCTGTCCTGTCACTTTTTGCTTCGCACAATCGGAATTGTTATGTCTTCTTGGTGAACTTGCCCTTTTGTCGTTGTGTGATGTCCCTTTACTGCTGGGAATACTTTTTCTGAGGTGCACTTTGCTTTGTCTGATGTCGCCGTAACCAACCCTGTTTCCTTTGATAAGTGCTTCTGTGGTTTCCCATCCTTTTGCTTTTAACCTACACGTATCACATTTGAAGTGAATTTCTTCCAAATGGCATAGTTGCGTAATTTTTTTTTTGTTTAAGATTAATTTTGATATTATGTAGTTATTGATAGATTTCAGTTTACCATTCCTGTTCTGTTTTTATTCCTCAGTTTCTTCTTTTCTGCCTATAATGATATAGTTATTTGAACATTTTTTAGTATTCTGTTTTAGTTTATTATTAGTATTGTTATTTGAGACAGGGTCTCGCTGTGTTACCCAGGCTGGAGTGCAGTGGTACGATCACAGCTCACTACAGCCTCCAACTCCTGGGCTCAAGTGATCCACCTGCCTCAGCCTCCCAGTTGCCAGGACCACAGGTGCCACCACCATGCCCAGATAGTTTTTCAATTTTTGTAGAGGCAGGATCTCACAAAGTTGCTCAGGCTGGTCTCAAACTCCTGAGCTCAAGTGATCCTCCCCACCGAGCCACCCAGAGTTCTGGGATCACAGGTGTGAGCCACCAAACCCAGGCCTCAAGCCCCCCAGCTTTAAAAATGTGCCACTTCCTGTGGCCTCTGTGGATTCTATTTAGCTTTTAGCAGTTTTATATTCCTGGTGTAGATTTATTTCTTTGGGTTTATCCTGTTTTGAGTTTGCTTGGCTTCTTGAATCTGTAGATTTATACCTTCACCATATTTGGGAAGTTTCTAGTCATTACTTTTGCACATCACTCTTCCTCTTCTCCTTCTGAGCTTCCCATGACACAAATGTTAGACCTTCAGCTACTGTCCTGCAGGTCCTTTGAGGCTCTGGTTTGATTTTCTTTTTTCCCCCAATTTTTCTCTTTCTGTTCAGGTTGGATCATTTCGGTGCATCTTTCCTCTCATCTGCTTCTGCTGCTGAGTCTGGATGGACTCTGTACATTTTCGTTATTTTCCTTTTCACTTCTAATATGCCCATTTGGTTCTTTTTATATCTGCTATTTTTTTTTTTTTTTTGCTGATACTATTTTTACATCTGTTGCAAAATGTTTGTGATTACTTGTTTTAAAGCATTTTTATAGTAGCTCCTTTAAAGTCTTGGTCGGGTAATTTCAGCATCTGTGTGTTCTCATCCTTGGCATCTGCCTTTTCTCCTGCAAGTTGAAGTTTTCACGGTTCTTCATGTGTCAAGTAATTTTGGATTATATTCTGAACATTTTGAATATCACTTTGAGACTTGGGTCTTGTCTAAATCCTGTGGGAAATGATGTCTCTGTTAGCAGGCGCCTGGTCTCGTCGGGGCCGCGCCCACGCGCTCACTGCCTTGTGTGGGCTCCGTCTCCACGCCACTGCACTTCAGGCTTATACCTCGGTCTGGGATGTTGGGGGCTGATCCACAAGTTCTCAAAGTCTTGAGTCCGATCCAGGTGTCTGCCCTTTGAGTCGGGGGCTTTGCATTCACAAACCACTTTACAGGGTAGCTTTCCCAAGCTCCCCCGCTGGTTTCTGTTGCTGGGCACCCCCTCATTGGTTCTTCAGCCAGACTAGTGGGGCTCTGGTCACCCCGCCGTGACACGCCCTTCCTTGTTGGGGCCACGTCAGGGTCTACGTGGCAGGAGGGCAGAGAGAAAAGTAACAGGGCCCCTGGCCCCACCCTCCTAGAAGCCCAGCAGCCCCGGCGTGGCTCTCGAGGTTCCTGGAGCCACCACTTCCACTGACACCAGGGGCTGCCTGGGCACAAAGGAACAGGCAGGGGCGGAACCCAGGGCACCCCACGCTCAGTCGAGCAGCAAGGGCTCCCGTCCCAGTCCGCAGGGGAGGCTCCTGGGGTCTTTCTGGCTGAGCCCCGCACTTCTTCCAGTGTCACAGCTGGGTTGAGTTCAGTCGACCGATACCAAGGGGACAGCAGACAGTCTGTGGGCCTCTGGGTCTCACTGCCGTGTGCTGTGCACTCAGGTCTTACAGCCACGGCCACAGGGCAGGGCCACGGCTCCATCTTCCCTGGAACTGGCGCTCTCCCGGCACTCTTATGGTTTCTTCACCCTTGCCGAGCCCCTGGCGTGGTGGCGCTGCCTTGAGGTGTATGGGTATCTTCCTTGTTCAGACCTCAGCATGTCTTTTCTGCAGATTCTTGTCTTTTTGTAATTTTTCTCTTTAAACACCAAGTCTCTATCACAGCCCCCGTAATGGGGATGCGTCCACGCCGCCTCCACCTTTCCCGCAGTGGGACTGTTTGTGGACGCTCCATCTTCGCTGTCTCATCTTCACAACGGGCCTGTCTGGCCCAGCGTTTTTCATGTGTTGAAACCTGCTGCAGTTTACGATCGACTCCCCTTTTTAAATTTCCTCACGTTCTTGATTTGTGTCCCTGCTGCTGCTTTACAGCTCCGTGTTTGGCTTTATCGTTGTCATGAGTCTCCTTGACTTTAATCAGACACATCTTAAGTCCCTTTCAGGAAATTGCTCAGTTTTTTCCAACTTCTCAAAAGCTTATCTGCATTTGTTGGCCACTTTCTATGGTAAGAGGTTTCCTTGTGGGCTTTGGATTTTCAGTTTCAGCTCATCTGCTGATGTGTTTTTGGGATTTCCTTGTTGCTGGGTGGTCATCCTTTCTTCCTTTCCTCATTCTTCTCCATGTCTGGTGGTTTTATGATTAACTCAACAGCCCTGGGCTTCCCAGTTGAGAACTAGGAGTTAGAGGGACAGGGGCTTCTGTCCCTCTGGGTGGCGCAGCCTACACAGGTGGACGCTGGGCTGCCTGTGGCTCCTCTGGGCCCTCGGCCCTCCGGCGGCATCTCCTCACAGCCCCAGTTCCCTATGGGGCACAATTACCCCAACCTGTCTGCTGGGGGCCCTGCCCTAGCCCTCTGCCTGTCCCCGAGCCAGCCTGGCTCTGCAGGGACGTTTACCTTGTTAGGCACTTAAGCCTCCCCTGTCTTTTTTCTCAGTTGTGTTGATTGTTGCCGTTGGTGGAGCCAGGGCAGTTTGACACAAGCCTGCTGCCCATACAGGTGTTGCCACTGGACAGCTGACACCCCCACCCCCAGAGCTCCAACCCCCCATCTTGCTCACCACCACCAGCACAGCCTGGGCAAAGCCTGTGAGGGTCCAGCCAGAGCTACCCTTCTGTTGCCGCTCTGGGCCCCGGGTTCTGTCCCCAACTGCCTGAACTCCACATCGCTCTGCCCAGCCCCCGCCCCCACCCCCAGCATCCAGAGAACCCCTGGAGGATGTGACTGATTGCTGAAACCCCTGCGGATTCCCATGGCACCAGGAGCTGGATGCAGCCCCACTCCTGGACTTTGTCCTGGCAGGCTCTGGACGCTGCTGCCCACTGTAGACATGTCAGGCGTCGCCTTGAGGTCCAGAGGGTGGACAGGGCAGTGTGACACAGTAGCTGGACGTGTACACTTATGCCAGCACCTCCATCTTGTTCTCACCTCCTGGCACCTGTCAGGTGGTGGCCATAAGGTCCACACCCCTGGGGCCATCACAGCCATTTTGTGCTCTGGGTCCCCTCCCTGCAGACAGAGGCTAGACGACAGTATGCTGTGGCCAACTGTTTATTCAGGGCCCCAAACAGGTGGCAGGTGGTCATGCAGCACACTCAGGCCCACGGCAGGCTGCCCCGAGCACCACAGGTGCACACGCCAAGGCGCCAGAGACGGGAGTCCTCTGCCGGCCAGGGCCCTGTAGGACTGGCTGAGTGCGTGTCGCGCTGACTGTCCCGAGTGCTCTGGGCAGGGGCCAGCTCAGGGCCGTGTGAACCAACCTCCAGCCCAGGGGGAGGGGTGGGTGAGGAGTGGGGCCTCCAGTGTCTGTGCAACCCGGGCAGGCCAGCAGGCCAATATCAGGTCTTTGGCGCTGCCCACACCGGCCACCCTAGTGCTAAGTGTCATGGCTGCGTGGGTGGGTTCACTTGCGAGAGCGTGTTGGGGTCCAGCCGTCCCCTTCCTAAGGCGTTACAGCTATGAGCTGAGCTTCTCTGCGCCCCACTCGAGACGGAACCACAGGCCTTGCTGGTGTCCTCAGTGGGTCCGTGTGCCCCTCAGCGCCTCTGGCTGGCAAACCAGGAGAAGAAAGGGCGGGGGCGCGGGCGCGGAGCCTGGAGTATGCGCACAGTGCGTGGTGAGCGCCAGGCTTTGATGGTGGCGTCGTCGCTGGCCGTCAGCAGGAGCTCCTGCTCCTGGGGACTGAAGGCCACTGAGTTGACCACATCCTCATGCCGCAGCTTGGCCAGGCAGATGTTGTAGTGTCGGTCCCAGATGTAGCCATGCCGGTCCTCAGCCCCGCTGCAGGACAGCACCAAGTAAACCCGCTGCCCACCTACCGGTGCCACACCCGCCCTGAGCCCTGGCCCACCGAGCCTGCACCTGGCCACGAAGTCCCTGCTGACGTCGAGGAAGATGAAGAAGCACTCATCGTTGGGCGTGTAGGCGCGGTGTGCTCGCAGGGCCCGCCTCACCTCCCGCATGGTCTTGAGGTCAAACACCAGCAGGTCGATCTCCTCTGCGATGGGCGGTGGCTGCATGGGGTCGGCTACCACCGCACCACTGGGCCAGGCGCGGCTGTTCACGTACAGGTACCTGGACAGGGGCACGATGCTAGGTACAGACCACCTGCGGGCACCCCACCCAGGACACTGTCAGGAGGCCCACCTGTTGTCGGGCGACAGGCCCATGCCGATGATGTGGCCGTGCACATCGATGACATGGTCCAGTGCGTCAAAAAAGGCGTCAGAGCCCCGCCCCTCGCCCAGCACAGGCCCGGCCGTGGTCATCTGGTGCGGCAGGATCTGCTTGATGCCTACGCAGAAGGCCAGGGTGAGGATACCCACCCTGCCCTGGGGGACATCACTTCCAGGACAGCCCCCACCCTAAGGGCACCTCAGCGCCTGAGCACCCCAGAGGTCTGAGGGTCTGCCTTCGTGGGGGCCCCCAGATCTGAACCAGAGAGGCCCATCTAGTCACTTGTTTGCTGGGGCCCGGCCCGCATCTGTCCTGCCGTTCATCACTCAGCCCCCACAGGACCAAGGCCAGGCCTAGGCCTGCACCCCCAGGAGCAGATGGACGATCCAAACTGCTGTGGACACGCGTGCTGTCTGGCCCCTGGGACCCCTGCCCAGCCTCCCCCCAAGCTCTTGGGCCTGAGGAGGGGCCTGGGCTGCACCCAGCAGTGGTCCCCCCAGGCCAGCCAGGTCCACCCTGCCCGTTACCGATCTGATGTGGGGAGTAGGTGAGGCAGCCCGTGGTGAAGATGAGGTACTTGTTCTTGGTGCTGGCGGCGCCTCGCTCAGGGGGCTTGGTGTGGCCCTGGGCCAGCAGCTTAGCCACTCTGGTCTCCAGCACGCGCTCTGATAGCTGCGGCTGCGTGCGCCCGTCCAACATACGGCCCAGGAATCGCTGCAAGCCCTCCTTGGTGTGGGCAGGGGCCGGGACAGCCACCTCGTCCTCACTGTCGCTGCCCAGGTCAAAGACGCGGCAGCAGGGGGGCGCAGTGGGGTCCCCAGCGTCCAGCAGGAGGTCCGGGCTGTCGAACCTGCTGCAGTCGGCCACCATCACTGTGCGGATGGTGCTGGCGTTGAGGTTCTGGATCTTGAAGAGCCGCTTTACCACGTTGACGTTCTCCGACTCCACATCCTGCGGGCAGGGCACAGCTGGGTGGGCGCCGGGCCTGGGGGAGGGCAGCCCCGCTGCCTGCTGCACACCCTGCCTCACCCCGCCCAACCCCACACTGCCCACACCTGGAAGGCGTGGTTCAGCCACAGCACCGAGCAGGAGGTGATGTCCCCAATGCGGTGCAGGTTCCCAGAGATGAGGCTGGTTTCCGTGAGCCAGCAGCCAAACACGTCGTAGGGCTTGTTGCGCACCCGGGACAGCAGCGCGAAGGAGTCTGCGGGGAGGCCATGGCTGGGCAAGCTGCCGGCAGGGGGCGGGAGGTGGCCCATCCCAGGGCCCGTGCTCACCTAGGCTGATGACGGCAATCTCACCGGATGAGGAGTTGTGCGGCCCCAGGAACACCCCAGAGGCCAGCAGCAGCGAGTCGTCCTGGTTGAACTGGGAGAACTGGGTGTAGCTCCAGTTGTAGGGCCGCATGTCTGCGCTGTGCAGCAGCGAAATGGTCAGGTCATTGTTCCAGATCTGCACAGCGGGGGTGGCAGTGGGTGACCACTCAGCCAGACCCAGCGAGAGGGGTGCTACCACAGTGCCATCGGGCCCTGGCTCTGCCAGCTCAGCCCAGAAAGTGCCATGGGGCAGGGACACCTTCCAGCCAGCTGTCACCCACCCTGAGGCACATGGATACAGAGAGCTGGGGGCCTGCCTCTGGCGCAGGAGTCTTCCTGAGGGCCCTCTCGTCTCTGCTGGCAGTTAGGGTCGCCCTCTCCCCTGCTCCCAGTCCTGCGTGGTCTTGGGTGAGGTCATTCTTCAGACCCGGTCCTTGCCACTGGACACAGGGAGACGGGTCCGTCTCTCACCTCTGGCCTGACCCTCCCTCCCTACCTGGTTGGGAGGCCTGGCCACAGGCCCTCAGCCCTGGGGCGGGGCGGGGGGTGGTGCGCCAGGCACCTGGGCATTCTCACCTTCACAGTGCAGTCCTTGGAGCAGGAAGCAAACTGGTAGCCCGAGTGGGAGAAGCTGAGGTGCAGGACCTGGTCAGAATGCTCTCTCAGCGTCTGCACCTCCACACAGGGCACCATGTCATAGAGCCGCCGGAACTCCTCGTACCAGGACGTGGCCGCTGCAGGAGGGGCAGTGTCACCCCTGGGCCTGAGCCTCCTTTCCTGCAGTCAGGGCCAAGTGCCCAGAGCGTGGTTGCAGCACACCTGACAAGCTTGGTAGTGGCCTAGAGACCGGCAGCTGCCATGTCCATTAGCTGAGGCCTCAGCTGGGGGGCACACCTTGTAGCTCTCAGAGACCCCTGTGCTCCCCACCCCTGAGTGACCTGGTACACCCGTTGGCTTTCACACCAGACCCTGTGCTCTGAGAGGTGACCTGTGCTGAATTCAACAGTCCTCAGTCAGCCAGGTGGAGGCTCAGGCCCGTGCACAGCTGGGCACAGGCCTGGCACAGTGGCTGCAGAACAAAGGGTGGGGCCGACCCTAGCCTTCCACCCAGCCTGACCCCGTGGACTTCGGGGCCATGCAGGCACTGACCTGGGTGTCGGGGCACATCTCGGGCCACCTGGTAGTAGCGATAGAACTGCTCCCTCCACAGGAACTCATCCCGAGACACAGCCTGCCATTGTTGGCACACCAGCCCAGCAGCTAGCACATCGGCAGGGCCCAAGTTCAGGAAGATCTGGTAGATGAGGCAGTCGGGGAGCAGGGGCATGCCCCCCTCGTCCATAGTGACATTCTGCCCCGGCGGTCCTGCAAGCCGTGAATAGCTGCCCTTACCTGGTTGCCCCTGCAATGAGCAGGGACGCATGGGCTGTTCCTCCAGCCCCACCAACCGCCCCTGCCGAGAACTCCATTGGCCTGAGCGTGTGGGGAGGGGCGCCGGCACTGCCCCAACCAAGGACCCCGCGACGGGAGCCCCCCCACGTCCCACACCGGGCAAGGGAGACACTGGGTGCCCCTCCCGCGGTGGAGGGCCTTGACCCCAGCTCTCCCGTCTCTGGCCCGGCCACCCCGAGGCTTCCCCGCTGTCAGCACCGCACAGACTTCCTTCACAGGAGAGGCTCGGCGCGGCTGGCCCTTGGTCTCTGCCCTATGGCCCTAAGAAAGTCCGAAGGGGCGGACAGCGAGTGTGGCCACTGCCCGGCGGGCTGGGGAGCGTCCATTCGGCCAGGACAGGGGGCCGGAGCGGGCCGGACGAGCCCAGGTGACGGCCGGACAAGGCCAGACGGAGCCGAACCGGGCCGGGGACGGCCAGACAAGGCCGGACGGAGCCGCACGAGCCCAGGTGACGGCCGGACCAGGCCGGAGGGGCCGGCGAGGCGCAGGAGAACCGGGGGTCACTCACCGCGGCCACCCCCGCCCGCTGCGCGGCCCTCCGCTCCGGCCCCTGCGCCCGCGTCTCTACGGCGGAGCCCGCCAGGCCCGACGCCACGATCCCCGGAGCATCGATTGCCGCGGAAGACCGAACGCCCGGGCCGTCCGCGCCGGCCTCTCGTGAGCCTGCGCCTCGGGCCCTGAAGGCCGGCAGGCCCGTCTCTGTGCGCCTGCGCGGGCTCGGGCTCCCTGCGAGCAGCGCCCCTGGCGGCCAGGAGGAACGGCAGCCGCGCACTGGGCCGCGGGCGGTGTGCGGAGTATATTAGAGCCAGGGGTTCGAGACCCGCCTCCGGCGCTCGCCGAGGTCGGACCCTGAGGAAGACGTTTCACAGTGATGTTAACCATGAGGATAAGACCATCTGGTGGTGGTTTAAGGAGATAGACGTGCAAAGGGGTTCCAGGGGACATGGACAAACAGCTGGAGGTCAACTCGGACTTTGTCCGGAGGACACGGGGCCAGGGACCTGCCGGGAAGAGCGGGGCAGGCTGGGCTCCGGCCCTGGCGGGGGCAGGGGACGCGGGGAGGGACGCGGGCGTCCTGGGCTGGGCTCCTGGCGGCTCTGGACAGTGGACTCCGACCCAGGACCCGGCCCTCAGCCTCCCCCAGTCCTGCCACCGTCGCCGCCGCCATGCCGCCCTCGGGGGCGGCGCTGCTCGCGGCTCTGCTCCTGGCGGCCGGCTCCCTGGGCCAGGGGGCTCGACGGCCCCCGCGGCCCCCGTCCCTCGTCAGCGCCATCCAGCCCGCGGCCGGGTTCGATGCGCGGAAGGTAGACGCGGGCGGGTGGGGGCGGGGCGGGCGCGGCTGCGGTGCCTGGCGCCCGTGAGCCCCACCGTGGGCGTCGCAGTTCGCAGGGACCTGGCTCCTCGTGGCCGCGGGCTCCGCCTGCCGCGCCCTGCAAGAGCAAGGCCACCGGGCCGAGGCCACCGCGCTGCACGTGGCTCCCCAGGGCACAGCCATGGCCGTGAGCACCTTCCGAAAGCTGTGAGTCCCCGGACAGCCCCATACCCAGCCCCCACTCTCACCCCGGCCCCCAGCCTCACCCCGCTGTGGCCCGGACCCAGGTCCCAGGTGGGCCCCCATGTCCCGGGGGGCCCCCATGTCCGGGGGGGGGGCCCCCGCACCCGCCATGCCTCCTCCCACCCCCGCCCTCCAGGGATGGGATCTGCTGGCAGGTGCGCCAGCTCTACCGAGACACCGGGGTCCCCGGCCGCTTCCTGCTCCAAGGTGAGGCGGGGTGGCCAGGCGTGCGGGTGCAGGGCTGAGGCTGGGGCAGGGCTGACGCGGCCACCGTGGCTCTGCCCCAGCCAGAGGTGCCCGAGGGGACGTGCACGTGGTCGTCGCTGAGACGGACTACCAGAGCTTCGCCATCCTGTACCTGGAGCGCGCGGGGCGCCTGTCGGTGAAGCTGTACGGTGCGTGGCGCCCGCAGCCCTGCGGTGGGGGCGGCTGGGTGAGCCCAGATGGACACACAGACCCTCTTGCCTCACCTGGACCCTCCTGCTGGGAGGCTCCCCGGAAGTCCCGGCCCTGCCCACCTTTCGGCTGGCGCAGTCCAGACAAGGACAGGGCCCAGGGGACAGCTGGGGGCTGAGTCCCAGATATGCAGACCTTGTCCCAGGGCACCCCCTGCCTGTGCCGCGACCCCAGGAGCCCTGTCCTCCCCACAGCCCGCTCCCTCCCTGTGAGCGACTCGGTCCTGAGTGGGTTTGAGCGGCGGGTCCAGGAGGCGCACCTGACCGAGGACCAGGTCCTGTTCTTCCCCAAGTACGGTGAGTGTCTCCTGCGGGTTCCGGCGCGTGCTCCGCCTCCCCTCCCCCTCCGGGCGAGACCCCTATGAGCCCTGACCCTACCTGGGCCCCCAGGCTTCTGCGAGGCTGCGGACCAGTTCCACGTCCTGGATGGTGAGTGGGCATCAGGGCCGGGCCGGGTGCCGCGTGAGGGCTGCGTGCTTCGTGCTGAGCCTTTCTCTGCCGCAGAGGTGAGGCGGTGAGACCTGTGCCCCAGAGAAGACCCTGCTGGAGGGGACCCCGCCGGCGGAGGCACCTGCAGCCCCTCCTCACTGAGCCCCGGGCACCACCAAGAGGTGGTGGCCACGAGTCAGGGCCTGCCCCACCGCAGGGTCTCCTCTGTCTGTCCTGGGAGGCTGTCCCTGCACCCCGAGCTCAGTGGTGGCGGGTCATGCGTACTCATTAAACGTCTTAGACTGGGCCCCTGACTCCTTCTGTCCACCCTAGACCTGCTGCGGCACCAAAAGCTTTCTCCGGACCCTCCCTGCGCCCGCCTCCGGGCTCTGCTTGCTGGAGGTCACCATGCCAGCCGCTCTGGTAGCCTGGGAGGGGTGCTGCTCCCGGCACACACCCACCCCATGCCCCAATGGGGTCCTGGCGTCCAGCCTGTCCCAAGGCTGTCCCTCCCTGGCCACTGTCCTGCAAACCCCAGGCTGCCTCCCGGAGGGGCCGGCTCCATCCCCCACTGTCCGAGTCAGCCTCCTCCCAGCCACGCTGTTGCTGCGAGCCCACCAGGTCAGGGGGTGGTGCTGCCAGTCCAGGCCCTGCAGGCATTACCTTCAAGTCCCGCCCACCTTCACTGTCCCCTCGGGAACCTTTTGGGAGAACTTGGGGGAGGGTCTCCTCTGTCCTGAGGGCAAACTGCAGCCCTGGGCTGGGCCTGGGCGCCCGGGGAGCTGGGAGTCAGCTCAGCCCCTCCAGGCCTGGAACTGGCCTCGGAGTCGCTCCCATCTCAGGCCCGGCCTGGCCCCCGGCATCCATCCCAAAAGGATTTCTGAAGTGCCCACGGTGTACCAGGTCCTGGGGCCACAGGGCGGCCAGGTCCCTACCCTGGAGCTCAAAGTCCAGCGTGCAGCCACCAACGGACTAGGTGGGGTGGAAGCGTCTCATGCCGTGGGAGGACCCAGGACACCCAGGCTGCAGCCACAGAGCAAGAAGGACCAGTGTCCCCTGTTCCTGGAGGTCCTGGCCCAGCCCTGCCCACCTTGTTGCTGACCCAGTCCAGACAAGGACAGAGGGCACGAGGCTGGGGCGGGTGGTTGCTGGGAGAAGCCAGCAGCTGCCTGGGGGGCAGGCACTATGCCTTGTGGGAGGGCTCGCCCTGCTGTGCCCACCCACTGTCGCTCCGCAGCTGGGGTCCTGGGAGGCCAGGCAGACAGGCTGGGGGAGGGGCGGCCCGGCTGCCAGCACCTGGGAGGGAGAAGGCCCAGGAAGGAGGTCATGCCCTCCTGAGGTTCCAGGTCCCAGAGACCACAAAACAGACGACACATGTGTCGTCCTGTGTCACATGGGCTTCCAGACTCAGAGCTGGCAACTCCTAAAGATCCTCGGCCTCATGGCCAGAGCCCGGGGACAGCCCCATGCTCTCCAGAGAATGAGGGTCTTGCCCTGGGGCAGCTGGCGAGGTCTGGGTCTTCTCCGGGAAGGAATGAGCCAAGTGTCCGCAGGGTGGCGCCAGAGACCCTCCCAAACAACCATGGTGCTGGCGATTGGTGGCGGCGTGGCCCAGGCCTAACCCTCCACATCTCAGTCTGGACAAGCCCAGTGAACCCCGCAGCCGCCGCACTCCACACGGGAGTCAGACCAAGACTCTATCTCAAAATAAACAAATAAACAAAAATAAAGATTTTTAAAAAAGTATTTCTTGTAATTTGCATTTTGCCCTTTAATTCTAACAGGTGATTTTCAATACCTTAGAAGAAAAATAGCTTTAAAAATCTAT
>CAUYPO010065887.1:0-21964 GCA_963574435.1 Cheirogaleus major
GCACTGAAAGCTTGTTTTACTTTACAGGCAGCTTTACTTGTAATGTAAATCAGAATAGGTAACATATACATATATGTTTTCATTATGTTATTTTTAAATGTTCACAATTTTATTTTGATAAATGAAAAATTAGAAAAGTCACATCACGGCTGTCAGCTAAAGTCGCTGTGCACATTTATCTGTGGCTGACGACTATAGTCGACGCTGGTACCGAAGTGGTTAAATAAAAAAAAAACAAACTACAGCAGAGTATATATAACATGCATCCACAGGTTAAATGTAGAAAGAAAAGTACCCATGTAGTTGAACACGCACTAGATGATTCAAGAATGAAAAACAAGAAATTGGTCGCCCTGGTGGTCAGGTGGGCAACCTGGCCACACAGTCTGGTGCTCAGGGGAAAGTCAAGACCAGCACTGGAAACGTGGGATTGTCAGTGGATGGATGGTATTTAAGGCCCAGGACCAATGAGCTCACCAGGGAAGGAGAGACTGGGCCCTGGGCCATGCCCACATTAGGCACCTGGATGTGAGGCCTCTGAGGTTCAAGGAACCCAGGAGTGTGGGGGCAAGGAAGCCAAGAGAAGAAAGTGTGTTGAGAAGGAAGGAGTGGCCAGCTGTGTCAGGTGCTTTGGAAGATCAAGGGGCAGGGGACCAGACGTGACTGTCAGGTTTAGCATCACAGAAATCCATGGTGACCTGGACAGGCCATTGTTAGGAACGTGGTAGGGATGGAAGCATCCCAGTGGGTTGAAGAGTGCCACCCAGCACTGGTTTTCAAGGGCCACGATCGCAGTGGGTAAAAAGTGGTCTTTGCCCTGTGATTTTGCTCTACCCAGAAACAACATTGCCAAGGCCTCTAGAGGTGGCTTTGTTATTTACCGTGTGACCCTGAGCAAGTCATCTAGCCTCTCTGTGGCTCAGTTTTCTCATTTATCAAAGCAGGAGGGATGGTACCTTCCTTATCTGGACGCTGTGAGGATGTGGGACAGTGTCTGGCACAGAGGTGTCTCTGAGCTCCCAATTCAGTGTTCGTTCGCCACCAGAATGAGTAGTAGGAGTTGACCACAATTGATCTGCCTAATTTTGGAGGCATGCTTTGAGTGTGAAAAGGGGCATCGTTAATTATGCCAAGACTGCAGGCATAAACTGTACCATGCTGGGCAAAGGCCATGTGTAGTCACCATAGTGCTAGGGACATTCTCGCCGTCTAGACAATGAGGATCAGGCCCAACCCTAAGATTTTTCAGGGACTCCCAGGGAGGCTGGAATTTCCCACACGCAGCTGGGACGCCAGGGGCTCTCCTTAGGTTCCCATGACACACTAGTAAGACAAAGCTTCCTTATCCCCAGAGCCCAGCCCTGCCGCACCCCAGCCACAGGCCTGCCTCCCTGGGCAGAGGGTGCAGGGCACGGGCTCTGCCCCTACCCCTACCCCAAGCCCCCACCTCCGCACAGAACCTCCCCCATCTCGCCCTCACCCCACCCCCACCCACCCCGTACATCTCCCTTCCAGGCACAGGACTCGCTGCGCCCTTCCCGCTGTGGGCACAGGGTCTGCCCCAGCCCGGCTCTCCAAAATGCACCGGGGCTGCCCTTGAGGCCGCCGTCGAGGACTCATCGCGCAGGGAGGGCAAGAGAGCAGGCTCCCGGGAATGCCCCCGCATAGGGTCAAGGCCCCGCGCCAGGCGGGGACAGGGACAGGCAGGGCCCGGCACGCATCCGAGGTAAACGAGCGTGGGCGCGTCCTGACTGAAGTCCATCCCCCAGCCCGGGCACTTTAACAGTGTGCAGAGTGCTTCACGCTCCTGATCTCTCGGAGCCTCCGCGGCAGTCCTGCCCATGGCCACCGGTGCCCCCACGCCACGCGTGAAGAAACCAAGGCTCAGACGCGCTGGGAGCCCCTCCCGAGGCTGCCGCGGGAGCGCGTGGCAGCCTCGCGACTAGAGGGACCCTCCGCGGCGCCGCTCGCCGGCTCCTCCCTCCTCCCCGCCGTCCCTAGGTGTACCCGCCACGGGTCCCTAGGTGTACCCGCCGCGCGCCCCGCCGCGACTGCCGAGCCCCTGCCCGTGCCGCGCTCGCCTCCGCTGTGGGCCTCAGGGACGCGGGGTCAGGGCCCCGAGGTGGCAGCGCCACTGCCGGTAAGTGCGGGACGGGTCCCCACGCGCCGCTGAGCGCTCCTGGCAACTCCCGCCGCGGGGCTGGGGCTGGGGCTGGGGCTGGGGCTTGCACCTGCCTGCGCGCCGGGCTGCTGCGGAGCGGTTGCTGCGGTGGCGATGGATCGCTCTCCCCGCAACGCCCCTCCACCCTATCCCTGCTTTCTCGCCCCTTGATTCTGCCCCCTGTAGGGGTTCCAGCTGCTGGAAGGTTCCCGGACGCACCCTCCCATGTCCGCAAGCTCCCAAGCCGCCTGGAATGGAGGGAAACTGGGGAGGAGGGAGGCTTATCCTAGGGGGACATTGTGGGGGTGGGGGGCAAGGCTGGACGCTGTCCTGTCCAGGGGCTGGAAAGAAATGGTTGGGCTGGGAGCGCGCTTTGGGGGGCTGCGGGGGGCGGGGGGGGGACTAGAACCGGCTCCACCAGTCTCCAGCCTGGGCATGGGAGGGAAATTCTTGGCCGGTGAGTCCGTCCCTGCCTGGAGTGTGTCAGGAGGGACTGGGCAGGCAGCTCCGGAAGTTGGAAAGTGGGGAGGGGGACAGGGGGGCTGCACCCCGGAAGCCCCGGGAGGGTGGCAGGTGGAAGCAGCAGTCAGGGCACCCTTCCTCTCAGGGCTGGCAGACAGGGCGCCAGCCACCACTTCAGTGTCTTTGAACTCTCACCAGGTGAGTGGCAGCCTGCCGGGGAACAGTCTTTTGTGATTATTAGGACAGCCCAAGAAAGCAGAATTATTTCCCTTTAGCCATAGGGAAATGGAATCAAGGAGAGTTCTTGGAAGTCGCCCAGCTAGCAAGTGAATGTTTACCCCCTCAGCATTTATGGAGCACCGACTATGTGCCTAGCAGTGGACACTAAACCTAAAGCAGAAGCAGCAAGATCAAGCTGGCATTCTAGTGGGGGAGACAGCTGATCAATAAGAACAAAAAGGTGACAAAGACTTTAATTTCAAACGGTAATTAAGTGCTATGAAGAAAATGAAGGACACAGGAGCTGAGTGACTAGGGGCAGGACCCTTTCAGATCCAGGAAAATCTGGAGACCATGTTGGAGCAGGAGACCTCTGTGGTGAGAAGGAGCCAGCCATGTGAGGTTCTGGAGGAAGAGCATTCCAGGCAGAAGGAACCCATACAAATCCTCCAAGGCCCCCAGCGTGGCTGGAGCGGAGTGAGTCAGGGTGAGAGTGGAGGACAGGAGGGTGAGAGTGTAGAGTCATTGAACTGAATCACTGAATCACTGATGGATGTCGAATCATCATGTAGAATGTAGAGTGAGAATTAAAGAGGTTTAACCTTAAGCATAATGAGAGGCTGGTGGAGAGTTTTAGGTAAGGGGGAGACAGGAACCAAGCTAATAGCCTCTAAGGGCACGGGAGTGGAAGCAAATAGCCAGTGAGGAGGTCGTGGCTATGATACCCACCAGAACCATGGTGGCTTGGAGCAGCGTGGTGGCCCCGCAGGCATTGTGCGTGCCCAGAGGTGCAGACCCAGCTCCGGGAACACTCACATGGGCGTGCAGGCCCACACACGCACACACACGTGGAGAGGCGTGTGCTCTCACACCCACCGCAGCACAGACACAAGGCACACTCAGGCAGACCCACCCATCCACACCCTCTGAGTCACTCCAGGGCTGGGAAAAAGATGTGAGATCCCAGGGCCTAAACAAAACACGTCTCCCCACCACAAAGGCCCTGGCAACCAGCGTGGCTGGGGCTCCTTCAGCCCCAGCACAGAGAGGGGAGTTGTCTCTAGGTATTCCCCAGATCTGGTGTCCTCCCAGCAGCCAGACCATAACCCCCACAGACCCCCACCTGAATTGGTCTTCCATCTTCACCACCCCACTGGCTGCGAGACCTGGGGCAGGTTATTTCCCCTCCCTTTCCCTCAGTTTTCTCTCTGAAGACTGGGACTCATAACCCCAGCTTCACAGGAGAGAGACAGCCACAAGGTGACAGTTTCCAGCATCTGGTCTGGGGCAGGCGCCCAGCAGGGAAGGGAGGGCAGGTGGTGGAAGGCACAGGCCCTGGCACCCACAGCCCAGCCTTGAAGCCACCTCTTCTGAGTGACTTGACCTCTTTATACTTCACAGTAAGAGTAGCCAGCATTAATTGAGCACTTACTGTGTACTATATGCTTTGCAATCATTTGATTATGAGTTTCTTCACTGTAAATGGGGAGCATAGCCGTATCCACCCCAAGCAGCTGTTAGAAAGGAGTAAATGAGATCCTGCTCATAAAGTGTTTAGCTTCAAGCCTGGCTCACAGTCGGGCACAGTAAATGGTAACTGTTATCATCAGCAAATGCACATCCCCTTCCTTCAGCACACTAGCTCTGCGACATGGAGCAGGTTACTTAACCTTAGTGTGCCTCAGTTTCCCATCTGCAGCTTGGGAAGAATAGTAGTCACCACCTGCTAGGGTCGTTGCGATCAGTGAACGAGTCAGAGCTCAGAACAGCGCCTGGTAGTAATGCTCAGTAAGGTCACCTATTCATTAATATCAAGGTTCTTCCTCTTTTTCCCCAGGTGGGCACGGCCCCCGGAGCCCCCGCCAGGCACCATGGACTGGAAGACGTTCCAGGCCCTGCTGAGCGGCGTCAACAAGTACTCCACGGCGTTCGGGCGCATCTGGCTGTCGGTGGTGTTCGTCTTCCGGGTGCTGGTGTACGTGGTGGCCGCGGAGCGCGTGTGGGGGGACGAGCAGAAGGACTTCGACTGCAACACCAAGCAGCCCGGCTGCACCAACGTCTGCTACGACGAGTTCTTCCCCATCTCCAACATCCGCCTCTGGGCCCTGCAGCTCATCTTTGTCACCTGCCCCTCGCTGCTGGTCATCCTGCACGTGGCCTACCGCGAGGATCGGGAGCGGCGGCACCGCCTGAAGCACGGGGACCAGTGCGCCAAGCTATATGACAACGCGGGCAAGAAGCACGGCGGCCTGTGGTGGACCTACCTGTTCAGCCTCATCTTCAAGCTCCTCATCGAGCTCCTCTTCCTCTACGTGCTGCACACTCTCTGGTATGGCTTCGGCATGCCACGCCTGGTGCAGTGTGCCAACGTGGCACCCTGCCCCAACACCGTGGACTGCTACATCGCCCGGCCCACCGAGAAGAAGGTCTTCACCTACTTCATGGTGGGCGCCTCGGCCGTCTGCATCGTGCTCACCATCTGCGAGATCTGCTACCTCATCTTCCACAGGGTCCTGCGATGCCTGCAGGACCGGCCCAGACGGGGCCACAGCCTCTCACCCTCCAAAAGCCGGGCCTCCACCTGCCGCTGCCACCACAAGCTGGTGGAGGCTGGGGAGCTGGGTCTGGACCCAGGCAATGACAAGCTGCAGGCTTCAGCACCCAACCTGACCCCCACCTGACCCCAGGGCTGGGGCGACACTGGGGCTGCCGGCGGGACAGGCAGGGAGGTGCTGCAGGGTGGAGGGTCCCCTGGGGGCTGGGTGCCCCACCTTGAACTTACTAAGCTATCCAATTTCCGTTTTGGCAGATACTTTTTGATGCTGGCCACTGGGCTGTCCACCTGGGAATAGGTAACCCACAGGCCCAGCGCCAGCCCTCGGAGGAGACAGACTATGTGCATGCCATGCAAAGGGACACTCAGGGTGCTCACAGCAGGGCTTCTGGCTGACCCAGGAGGAAATAATGTGCAAGAGAGGTGAGAAGAGCTCCCAAGCAAAGACAACAGCAGGCACAGAGGCCTGGAGGCCACACAAAGAGAAATGTTTGCCCTGGGCTGGACCAAAAGGACTCTCCTCTCCTCTGGGAGGGACCGCCCAGATTCCTGAGGTGGAGAGAGAGGTCTTCTCCCAGCAGCCGGAGGTCTGGCGGCTGGAGAGTGAGCTTGGGAAGGTGCTAGAGACACCCAGGGGTCCTCGTGTCACCACTTCCCTCCGCGGAGCCCCCCTCCCCCAAACCCTGCTCCATCTCCCTCCCCGCAGCCCCCTGACAGGAACCTCCCCAAGATGCTTTCCTTGAAATCAATAAAGGCCGTGTTTTATACAGGCTGGCTCTGTCCTGCGTTCTTCCACACTCCCACCCACAGGACCCCAGGGGGCAGGGACTATAGCACTCTCCGAGGCTGGGGGAGAAACTAGCGTGCGGGCTGCGGCTGTGGCTGGAAGCTAGGCGGGGGCTGGGGTTGACAGGCGCGGCTGGGGGGCTGGAGGTGGGGCTGGGATGAGCCTCCCCATGTATATGGTGGGATTCCAGTCGCGGCCACAAGAGGGTGCTGTGCTCCCTCTACAACAGACCCTCAGCCTGCCTTCACAATTAGCCTGTGCCCCAGTAGACACACAATCACTGTCACTCTCATTATAGACAGCCACACTCCCTCCTCCTTCGTCACCCAGTCGCTGCCACCACAACCCACATCTCCACCCTGTGTACACACAATCCCTGCTATTCATACACTCACTCACTATTTACACTCTCAACGGGCCGTGGAGTCCGCTCCAAGGCGTGCAGTCCCGGCCTCCGCCCGCCTTTCACTCTGCTCGCTCCATGTTCCCCGAGCACTTTCTCCACCACAGGCCCCTGGCAGGGTGCTGGGGCTGCACAGGGAAGTAGGGCCTGAGCCCAGAGAGCTAAGAGTCTGGGGGAGGCAGAGACACAGACTCAGCCCTGTGCTAACCAACCCCGGGGTAGCTCACAGCTGTGCCGTGACCTGAAATGTAGGAGAGGACACCATCACCCGAGCCCAGACCAGAATGGGAAGCAAAAGGGGTGCAAGGCTACACTAACCCATAGAAACGATTAGTGACCAGCAAAGCCAAGGCCAGAACCAAGAGCCAAAGCAAGCAAGGAGAGACGTCGTGCAGACAGAGCAGGCCATGGCCCATCTTTGCCCTCACGAGTGGCCAGTAAGGGGGTGGGTAAGCCAGCCAAGTCTAAAGGGCCCAGGGCTGAGCTGCCACTGTTTCCCATGCCCATGACCAAATCAGAGCTTGACCACTTCATGAGCACAGCTTCACCATGATGCACCTTGGGCAGGCTTTCAGAGCCTCAGTCTTGTCATCAATACAATGGGAATGTATCAATCAGGGCCCGGTAGAAAACAGAGGGAAAGAACATTCAAAGCAAGTAACTTTAAAGAGTCTCCTAGACTTTCAAAGGCATGGGCATGATTGAGGAAGCCCACAGAGGATGCTGCAGTACGCTGCAGCTAGTACCAGGATAACAGTGGACAGCAGCTGTGGGAGGCACCCATCCACAGCAACCAAATAAGCCCCCCAACTTCACTCTCCCATCTCCTGCTCGCCTGCCAGGGGCTCCCATCGCCCAAGCCCAGCCACAAGTCAGAGGGCAAATCAGCCTCCTGGGCACTGAGCAGGGTGGAGCAGGGTGGAGAGTGCATCTGGGGGCAAAGAAATACATTCAGCACAGCACCCGGGACGGTTCCTGCGTGCGTGTTGTTGTGGAGATAAGAGACCCTACAGGTAAAACATTAGCACAGTGCTACTGTATTCAGTTAATACTGGGGCAGGGTACAACTATACTTAGGAAAGTCTTTGCCTGATGCAACCCAGGTCAGTCTCAGCTGGAGCGGGTAGAGCGTTACAAAGGTCTCAGGGAGGGGTAATCTCCACCTACATTCCAGCATCTTCCTGGGTGGTTCTGGCTGCCTGGCCAAGGGTGGCTTGGAGGTCAGAACAACGGGAGAACATGACTGGCTACCCCAACAGAGACTGAATGCTCCGCGTGGACTGAACTCCCAGTCCTGGGCCCGTTTCTGCAGGCTGTGGGCCAGGACCATGGAGGAGGGGACATTCCAGTCCTGCCCTGCACATCTCGCCTTTGGGCTAGAGCTGTTCCGAGCAGTGCAGCTCACTGATCTCATTCAGTATGTATTGTGCTACTGTTCACCACTGAGTCCCCAGGGCACACCACTGTCACCACAAGGTGGCCCTCACGTCCCTTTGGCCTTCTCAGGATACACGCCTCTACTTCCTCTGCCCCCATCGCATGAGGATGCACTGCAAGCTTCCTTCAATCATGCGCGTGATAGACGGAGATTTCTTATAGTCTCCAAGTCCACATCCACTGCATAAAGTCACAGCCACCCGGCAGCCCAAGGTAAACAGGGGATTATTTTGTATTCATTCACCCTGGTCCAAGCCCCCATGTGGCCTGAATGTTTATGTCCCCCCAAAATTTGTATATTGAAATGCCACCCCTCAATGTGATGGTATTAGGAGGTGGGGCCTTCAGGAGGTGATTAGGTCATGAGGGTGGAGCCCTCCTGAATGAGATCAAAGACCTTATAAGAAGAGACAGGAGAGAGATGATCTTTCTCTCTCCGCCATTTGCGAACATAAGCAGAGGACCGCCACGCATAACCAGGAAGAGGACCCTCCCTGACCACCCTTGGTCCAGCCATTGCCCGAGGCCCCCCCAAGAAGATTTGCTCCACCTGGATAGCAGCAGCGCACCTGGAAGTGCTCCCAGGTGGAGGCTGTCACCTCCCCAGGCTCCACACACGGGGCATCGAGTCCTACATTGAAGGGGATGTCTGAGTCTGCCACCCGCCCTCACAGTCTGTTCCCAGCACAGTCACCAGGGGACCCTGTCAAAATCCAAGTCAGGCCAGGTCACTCCTCTGCCCCAAACCTCCAAAGGCATCTTACACAGGCCTTAGAGGGCCCAGAAGATCTGCCCTACCCCACACCTCGCCTGTTCCTTTCTAAACTCATCTCTCCTCTTTGCTCACCCTCTCCAGCCACACTGACCTCCTGGCTGCTCCTCAAGCAGGAAACACCAGGCGCACTCCTGCCACAGGGCCTTTGCATGCCAGGTCCCTCTGCCTGGAACGATCTGCCCCCCAGACAGCCACGGGGCTCCCTCCCTTCCTTCAGGACTCGCATCACAGGTCAGCGGCTCAGCGAGGATTTCCTTTCTCTTCTATTTGAAATTGAGACTTGCCACCCCTTGCACTCTCAACCGTCCCTACTCTATTTCCCCGTAGTATTTATCAACATCCAACATGTCCTATATTTTATTGTGCGTCTTCCCCCAGCTAGAATGTAAAGTCTCTGAGGACAGGGGTTTTTTTGTTGTTTCCTGGTTGATCTCCAGTGTCTAGGACACTGCCACAGCCCCCAGGAGGTGCTCAATAACTATCTGTTGAATTAATACACGCATAGACTGGCCTGGTGCCCTGCCAGGTAGTGGGGTGTCAACAAGGTCCAGCCACCTGCCCTGAAGGGACTCACAGTCTGATGGGAGAGGGGAGTGAAGACAAGTAAACGTTGCACCCAGGGGTTATGGGGGGTTGTTTGATGGGTACAGAGTTTCAGTTTTGCAAGATGAAAATGTTCTAGAGATCTGTTGCACAACACTGTGAATACACTTGACACTGCTGAACTGCACACTTAAAATGGTTAAGGTGGTAAATTTTACAGTACATGGGTTTTTTAACCACAATTAAAAAATAAGAAAAAATTCTCAACACAGTGTTTCTGGAAATATATATACACAAATAAACAACAACAAAAAATCAATGCATCCCTGGCCAGTACCTGAGCTGCTGAGAGCACAAAGGTACACCTAACCCAGTGGAGGCCAGCAAGGGGACTTCTAGGAGAAGGTGACATCTGAGAAAAGTCCTGAAAGATTCATAGGGTTCAGCATATGAGGCTGCTCTATGCAGAGGGGACAGCAGGGACAAAGGCAGGCGCACACAGAGAATTACAGGCAGTTAGATAGGGCCGGGCTGCAGAGCAAAAGCGAGAGAGGGCTGAGGATGGAGAAGCGACCATGGCCTGGAGGCCGGGCAGCTCAGGCCCCACCCGGAAAGCAATGGGGAGCCACAGACAGGTTTTGAGCAGGCCAATGTCACGGTCAGCGTTTCTAGGGAAGGGTGAAGGCTGGGCTGGAGGGGTGGGGCTAGAGGCCTGGAGACCAGTTGGGAGGCCACTCAGCTGGCGGCAGCCCGAACAGGGTCAAGGAACTGGGAATAGGGGTAAGCGCCGGGTTCTAGGGATGTTTCCCATATGGAATGGCCAGGTTGTGGGGACTCCTGGCTTGGCTGATCCCGGCTGCTTCTTGGTCTGGGGAAGGGGCCAGGTTATTCAAACCCTGACCTCCAGACCCCCTGAGGAAGGGGTCAAAGCAGGGTGAGGACAGCCCTGATGTCACTCCCCAGCCCTCCTCCCTCCTTCCAAGGAGTTCGGATCAGAAAAGTTTTGTTTGGGAGAGCTGGGCCCAGCCCCAGGAGAAGAACTCGGGAGGGAGCAGAGGCTGCCGTGGGGCGTGGTGAGAACCAGCCTCCAGGGGCCTCTGTTCTCATGCCCTCAGGGGTCAGAACTAAGTGGGGCAGTTGTCAGCTTTGGAAATCCAGGAGGCCCAGCTCAGCCTGGCCCTGAGGGAGAAGTCTGGAGGGGAAACAGTTCCGCAGGATCCCCTAGGGGCGGCCATCCCTGAAGTCCTGAGGGCTGAGCGCTCCCACTTGCTCCCCCAGATGTCCTGCCCGGGCTGAAGACAGAACCCTCAAGGACCCAGCCTTGGAGCCCTGGGAGTCCAAGGACTGGATCCCGGGGTGGAGGAACAGGGACCCTTCTGCCACCAGCCCCTGCCACCTTCCCTGTCCTCAGCCACCCCAGCCCCTACCACCACTCTGCCCTGAGCCCCCGGCCTCTTCTGTTCCAAGATCAACACACAGATCCTTTTTGTTACAAATGTTCTGTCATGATATTTTTAGCTACCACCTCCTTGAGAATTTTATGTACCAATATTACTCTTGTGTTTTGATTGGATTTCCCATCAACCTCACAAAATAGGTACTATTCCTATTCTCATTCTGCAGTGAATTCTCTGTTCTTGCACAGGGTTTTAAGCAACTTGGTTAAGGATGCAGGCGTCGACAGCAAAGTCTCAGCTTCTGGGTTCTGCCACCAATAACGTCTCAGCACTCTGGGGGCAGTGGCCGCCATCCCCAGACCTCACAGCTCCAGGCCTTTGAGCCCTTGCTCATGCTGTTCCTCTGTCTAGAACGTTCTTCCCCCTTCCTCTGGCTGATGCAGCCTCCTCCAGGACATGTTCCTAACCAAGTTCCCTGTGAGTCACCCGGTACTTCTCAGGACAACTTCCCGCATCTGTAATTTTACCGTTATCCAAGGGTTGAGACGCTCAATCCCTGCATCCGACAGTGAGAGGTGGAGGCCAGAGACCGGGCTGGCAGGTGTCGTGTGGTGTCCCCAGCTCCCCTGCTTAACGTTCATCCACCGCGGGTGATGCCTGAACGAATGATGGCAGGGTCCGCCACCCCTTTATTCCCTCTGGATGCCCCCTCCCCCCACACACCACTTAGAGGCATGAAAATGGGACCCAAGCTAAAGGTCAGGAGGTTCCCCCCACCCTGAGTCTCAACCGGCCCATCAGGGCTGCTTAGTGACCTCTGAGCCTGCCCAGGCATGGGGACGTCTGGGAATTCTGGAAGACCCCAGCTCCACAGACTCAAGGACGTGTGGGTTATTACCCTGTGTCCCACCATGGTTCCCCATGTGATAATTAGCCTTGATGGCCACGTCCTGGCATACTAGGGCCACCTGACAAATGAGTGGCCCCCACCCCCTCATCCCCATCGTCCACCCTCACAGCCCCACGGGCCAGTTGCTGGGATCCACAGCGCTTACTGCCACCTCTCAAACCCGGCCTCCCCGAAGGATCCTGGCCTGGGAGAAGCCCATCCCATGGCCAGATCCGCAGGGCAGGAGAGTTCAGTCAGCCTGGGACACCTGGTGGACGGAGAGCAGAGAAGAGGAAGGCCAGGGGGCTTCTCAGCCCCTCTTGGCGCCCCCAACTCACGGTGCCACCTCCCGTGAGTGGGTTCAGGGCGTCTGCACCTCGCAGTCCCCGCCCCCGTCCCTCTCAAGGCCCCGCCGCCCTCCGCGTCGCGTTTCCTGCCCCCACCCCGCCCCCGGCGCTATTTAAGGCGCCCCGCGCCCGCGCCCGCAGGTCCAGCACCGCTCCCAAGGGCGCCGCTCCCGCACCGTCCCCTCCGCCACCTGGGCCGCCCGCAGGCAGGCGGTGAGTTGGGGAGGGAGCCGGGGGCGCCACCTGCTAGCGGGAGGTCCGGCGGGGGACAGGGGTCTCGCCACAGCCCGGACCGAGGGTGGCGGGACGGGACGCCTGAGCCTCTCCCAGCCTGCCCTTGGCCAGCTCCGTGCTAAGCGCGGTTCCTACCGTTTTCTCATTGAATCCTTATGGCAGTTCTGGGAGGCAGGAATATTATTGTTTGCACTTTACTGGAGAGGAGACTGGGGCGCTCAGAGGTTGTTACTTATCCCAGGCTCCTGTTAGTAAGAAAGAGCCAAGATTTGAACCCAGGAGTAGCTGTGGAGCCTGGTTCTAGACAGCTTCCTGCCTGGGAAAGGGCACGTCCCCGTCCCCTGCCCCGACCTTCCTCCCCCCAAAATGTTTTGGGAACCATATGGCCTGTGCCTCCACCCCGAAATGACAACTCCTTTCAAGAGCCTAGAATTTGGCAGCAACAGCTTGGGAGGGGAGGGGTGGGGGTGGAGGCAGAGGACAGGACCAAGTGTCCCTACTTAAGTTGCAGGTGCTCGTTATAGCTGACATGGAGAGCTAATGAGCTAATGGGAGATGCTGCCTTCAGCCTCTAAGCCCCCCCCCCCCAACTGCAAGCTCAAAGATTACAGTGAGGCCAGCTGGGGGAGATACGGAGGGGAGAGGTCGCAGGTTGGCAGAGACCTGAGGCTTTGAGTGCCTGAAAAGCTGCTGGTAGCACCTCTACCCCCGTCATCCCTCACTGTCTGGGGTGACCAGCCTTGGGCAAAGGGGGAAAGGGCATGCTCAGCTGTGGTGCCTGGGATAAGTTCCTCAAATTCTGTGTTCCCATAGACAAAGGAACCTCAACTTGACCCACATCTCCTTGGCCTGGGGCCATCCTGGGGCTCTGGTTAGGGACAAGAGGGACACAGATGTGTGATTAGGCAGGGACCCCTAGCCCTACCCAGGGCTACTCAGAGAAGCAGAAGGCGGCCACGGAGAGAGCTTAGCAGCCATCCTCCAAAGATCCGCTTTTGGTCCTGCAGGCCCTGCTGAGCGTGAGCGCCTGGGCCAGTGGAATGGGGTTTCCCGGCAGCGTGTTGCTAGGGTGAGTGACAAGGATGCGGTGCTGACGTGCTGATGCTCTGTCTCCCTGCAGACAGAGGCCCGGGAGCCATGGGTGACTGGGGCTTCCTCGAGAAGCTGCTGGACCAGGTCCAGGAGCACTCGACGGTGGTGGGCAAGATCTGGCTGACGGTGCTGTTCATCTTCCGCATCCTCATCCTGGGGCTGGCCGGCGAGTCGGTGTGGGGTGACGAGCAGTCGGATTTCGAGTGTAACACGCTCCAGCCAGGCTGCACCAACGTCTGCTACGACCAGGCCTTCCCCATCTCCCACATCCGCTACTGGGTGCTGCAGTTCCTCTTCGTGAGCACACCCACCCTGGTCTACCTGGGCCACGTCATTTACCTGTCTCGGCGAGAGGAGCGGCTGCGGCAGAAGGAGGGGGAGCTGCGGGCACTGCCAGCCAAGGATCCACAGGTGGAGCGGGCGCTGGTGGCCATCGAGCGCCAGATGGCCAAGATCTCAGTGGCAGAGGATGGTCACCTGCGGATCCGTGGAGCGCTGATGGGCACATACGTGGCCAGTGTGCTCTGCAAGAGTGTGCTAGAGGCAGGCTTCCTCTATGGCCAGTGGCGCCTCTATGGCTGGACCATGGAGCCCGTGTTCGTGTGCCAGCGAGCACCCTGCCCCTACCTCGTGGACTGCTTTGTGTCTCGCCCCACGGAGAAGACCATCTTCATCATCTTTATGCTGGTGGTCGGACTCATCTCCTTGGTGCTCAACGTGCTAGAGCTCATATACCTGCTGTGCCGCTGCCTCAGCCGGGGGGTGAGGGCCCGGCAGCAGGGCCAGGACACCCCTCCAGCCCAGGGAACCTCCTCGGACCCTTACACGGACCAGGTCTTCTTCTACCTCCCCATGGGCCAGGGGCCCTCGTCCCCGCCATGCCCCACCTATAATGGGCTCTCATCCAGCGAGCAGAACTGGGCCAACCTGACCACAGAGGAGAGGCTGGCTTCTTCCAGGCCCCCCCTCTTCCTGGACCCACCCCCGCAGGGAGGCCGGAAATCCCCCAGTCGCCCCAGCAGCTCTGCTTCCAAGAAGCAGTATGTGTAGGAGCCTGGAGCTTACATCACCCAACAGAGGGGTCCCCAGAAGTCTGGCTGCCTGGGGTACCCCTTCCTTGAAGGCTCTGCAGAGGTGGCTAGACTGGGGAAGCAGGTGCTTGCTGGCCAGGGGGCCTCACTGCAGGTGGTTCTTGAACACCTGGGGCCTTCCTGGTGACCAGAGGGCACTGTGGCTTCTGTCCAGAAGGTGGGTTTGCCCCAGGCACAGACAGAGCCCATGTGGGTGCTCTTGGCCAAGGGTGTTGTGAGCCCTCTAACCTTTTTCACCTGCTCCAGAGGGACCCAGAGCCGACTCTCCCAACCCCACCCTTATGGAAGATCCACCCCTGCCCAGGTTGTCCTCACAGGAAAAGGCTGATCGGGGCTGCTGGGTCGGCCTTGGTCACACGGACAGAGCCTGTGTTGGATCTCGCCTGTCAGAGGGACTGCTGCCTTGTCTTCATCACTCCTTCCTAGTTCCACTGTTTATGCTTCTAGAATAAACAGGACTTGATCACAAGCTAGGTGTGTATTGATGCTGTCATGTGTGCTTCAGGGCGGGGTGGGGACAGAGAGTTATTTTGACCAGACTTGCTTTTCTTTTTGGTCCTATATCATTTGTCTTTGGTCTCTGCAACTCCAGGTCCAGCCAGCACCTTAAACCCTCTAACTCATACCTTCTGCCTTCCACAGCCCTGAGTATTCTGCTTTTGAAATGCCTCTTTTCATTTCCACTGCCCCAGCCCACGAATCAGTGGCCAAAGTAGCGTCCTTGCCCTGCCCGCCCCATGCCCATCCCGTGCCCCAGCCACACCACCCCCGACAACATGCTTCCTTACTGGACAGTTTGTTCCCAAGCGAGCCTGCCAGCCAAGCCCCTCACAGTCCAGTTCATACAGGCCCTGCATTCCCACCTCATCCTGGACCCCTTGGGATTTGGGAAGGGAGGTTTCAGTCACTTGTCCTTCCTACCTTGGCCCTTTCTAGTCTGCCCACCAGAAGGAGCAACTTAACGATCTACATCATCTCCTCTCCACACACCTAAAACCCAGAACAGACAATGGCAGTGTACAGAAGTGGAAGGGACTGAACCTTGCTAATGAGTCACAAAGGCTGCAGGGAAAAAAATGAGCAATTGAACTGGAGTTCATTGGGCAGGGCAAGAACGCTGAGATTCAAGCAGAGGAGACTGCTTGTGCAAAGGCCTAGAGGAGCGGAATGGCCAGGGGGTGGAGGGGGTGCTTGTGGCCTGATGAGCGATCCAGAATGCAGGAGGCATGGTTGAGGATGGGCCCACTGTTGGCCACACTGACTTTCCATGTGGAAGGTGACCCAGGGAGGGGACAGCCCTCAGGTAGTGACCCCCGTGAGCAAGCTGGTCGTCCTCCCTACCCAGGGATGGCTGGGGCTGGAGGAGGGAATGGGTCCATCTCATGTGGCCATGTGCTTCTCCTTGAGAGCCAGGATGCCTTTATGAGGGGCTAATTTAATTTTTCATTAAATTAGAAAGGATCATTTTGTTTTCAAAGTTTTTATTCTATTTTCATAATAAACACCGTGGCCCCAAGGAAAAAAATTCTTTTTCTAGTGTGCCAGCCAATGTGTTAAATGCTTCCCCCAACATGTACAAGCCATGTGGTTTGGAGTCAATCATTTCACTCCCCTGAGTCTCAGCTTTCTCATCTCTAAAATGCAGATAACACTGCTTGCCTCACACGCCACAAGCAATAAAATAAGAGAAAGTATATGACTGTGCCTGGCTCAACGTAGTTGTCACGCAGTAAAATTCAGCTTACGCTTTCCAGCAAGGATAACATACATCCTTCCTCCTCCAGGAAGCCCTCCCTGACTTCTCCAGCTAGTCTCCAGTGATGACCTCTATCTCTCAGGGATCTGGACCCCTGCTTAGTAGGTGCCTATCTCAGCAAGTGTCTAAGCATCGCCAAGGAGACACTTTCATTCCCCACGGGCCTAGCCCAGCATTCACTTTGGCTGTGAAATGAGGGATTAAGTTAGATTGGGCAGAAAGGAGTCCATCCACACGTTGGATGGGCATGACCCCAGGACGTTGAGGTCCTCTTCTAAAGGATTCTCCCTTAGCCAGGGTGAGAGGCCAGAGGCTGTGGTTAGAGGTTGGTCTCAGAGCCAGCCCTACCTGAGGGCTCTAGGAGCCTGAGTTTCTGGTTTTCCCTACCTGTCCTAGCTTGGAAAAGTAGAAAAAAGAAAAGTTTAGGTGAGTGGAGAGGGCAGCCTTCCCCTCCCGCAAAGTTCACCCGCTCTGAGCTTGGCGTTGGTGCTGAGGTCAGGCCCAGGCTCAGGGGCTCAGACCTTTGGCAAGAGTGGGGTTTGGTCCTAGCCTGGTGGCCACACAAACACAGGTGCAAATGGGCTGGGGGTTAAGGATGAGGACAGTGGAGTGGGACGGGCCATACAGTTTGGGCTGGGGGTGTGGCGAGGACTTACACAGGGGACAGGGGCTGCAACTCCATCCCACCTGTACTAGTTTGCTAGGGCTGGGTAACAAAGTGCTACCAACTGGGTGGCTTAAACAACAGAAATTTATTCTCACACTTCTAGAGGCCAGAGGTCTGCGATCAAGATGCCTGAAGGGTTGATTCCTTCTGAGAGCTGTGAGGGAGAATCTGTTCCGTTCCCTCTCCTCGCCACCGGTGCTTTGCTGGCACTCCTTGGCTTTTAGCCACATCGTCCCCATCTCTGCCCTCATCTTCATGTGGCATTCTCCCTGTGTGCATGCCTGCGTCCAAATTTCCCCTTTATATAAGGATACCAGTCATAGTGGATTGGGACTCACCCTAATGACCTCAAATTAACTTGGAATTTAACCTTTGGAAAATCCCTATTTCTAAATAAAGTCATATTGTAAGGTACTGGGGGTTATGACTTCAATATATCTTGAGGGAGGGGCACAATTCGACCCATGTCACCACCCCACTGGCCCCAGCTCACCTCCAAGCACTGGCCGGGGAGGCCAAGGAGCATGCTAAGTACGCATTGGATGATGTGGCTGGGACAGAACAGGGCAGGTTCACATCTTACTTCCCCCTCTGCTTCCTTCTTCCCCCCACCAGCCTATCCCTCACTGCCACCAAACTCTAAGTTGACAGCCGGTGGCTCTCAGTCACAGAAAGAGCCATAGTCTGGAGTTAGGAGACTTGGCTCCTGCCTCCCACCTCCTCATACTCACTTGACTGTGGTTCTTTTCCTTCTCTAGGCCTCAATTTCCCCACTGTGAAATGAAAGGTTTGATTGAGAAACAGGTATGCGACAATTAGGTGTGAAGAGCATTGCGTGGGGTAACTTGTCACTCATCATTGATCTAAAGATAATGAGTGATGTGCTATTTTTCATGAATCAGAACAGATTCAAGGTTACTTCTATAATAAGATCAATTCCACTGCCTCCGATTCACATTGCCTTCTTGAGTGGGAAAGAAAGGGATGGGGTTATGTGGCGTGCACTGGGAATTTTGCATAACCCAGGTCATCTTATCCGTGACCCATGGGAGCATGTGAACATCGCAGGCCGCACATAAACAAAGCAGAGAGCTGTCGGGCTGGGTAATGTCACAACTGCTTCCCAGACTAACGTGCTGGCTCGCTGGCCTCGGGGTGGCTGACCTCACGGTTCCACCACTGACCTCCGGTGCCTTGACTGGGGGTGTCCCTCATTTCCTTCTCACACTAACCTCAGCGTGACCATTGACGGCTGCAGGAAGAGGTCTCCACCACAGGATTATCAGAACCTCTTTCTCCACCTTTAAGCTGCTCCCACCGGCCTTGGCTCTGATCCCAAGAGCCACAAGACGCTCAGTTAGCTGTTCTGTCCTTCCCATAGGGCACTGCAGCCACAAACAGACTGCCACCAGGCCAATCCTGAGCGTGCTCTCCTCCCATTCCTCCAGCCGACCTTGATTCTAGAAGTCTCCAGCCAACCTGCAGTTTGTTTATTTTCCTCTTAACACGTGCCACTCTCCCATGTGTGCTGGACAGGACACCCCAGGTGATCAGAATCCAGCTTTTCACCTCTCTTGCCCCGAAATTTCTACCTCTATTAATGCAACCTACGATTACATTAACTTTTCTATTTTCTTCTCTTTTCATATACTGAAATTTTTAAAATTAGAAAGATAATACATGATCATTGTAGACAATAAGATCCCACCATTCAGAGGTAATAGCTGTTAATATTCAGAAGTAATTCCTTCCAGCCTTCTTCCATGCATATTTTTAAATAAAATCTGAGTAAAGGTAGACCTATAACTTTATATTATGCTTTTTCCATCTTATGTTAAATCATAAGCCTTTTCCCATGTCATTAAGTAAGTATCTTTGGAAAGACATCACTTAATGGCTTTGTCATATGACTGTCATTAGCTACTTAACCATGATCCTGATATTGGATTTTTAGATGTTTGCGACAAATTATCCTCTATTATAAGTAGAGGTGATGTAGATACCCATACATAAATGTTTTCTAAATTTCCATTTCCCTAAAAGAAAGATATTCCAAGAAGTGAAAGTACTGGGTCAAAAGGAAGGAAATTTTAAATAAAGAAAATTTAGGGGCTTTTTCCTGATTATGAAAGTAATTCACTGTAGATGATTCAGAAACACAGAAAAGCAAGAGCAAATTACAAGTGAAGGCACCGACTACCTCCGGTAGGAGTGGAGGTGGCGCTAAAACAGGAGGGCGGATTGAAGGCAGTCAGCTAGGGGCTCACCCCTCCCCACCCTGTGGGAGGGACCAAGTTCATTCTCTGGAGAGGAGAGAGCAGAGAAACGCCATGCACAGTTGAGGGTAAGAGCACCATAAATAAAACAGGGGAGTTAAGAGGAAGTTTACAGACCGAATGGTGAGACCTCCCATCTTCTCCCCCCAGTTGGCTCCCAGAACACTGGCTGACAAGGCTAAAAAAAAAAAAGAATTAATGTAGCCAGGAGGTCTTGGGAGCCTGCCTGGAGGAGGTGAGCTGCAGAGCCTGAGAGGTGAGGAGGAATGATCAGGGAGGGTATGCGGAAGAACATCACAAGCAGACAGTGCAGCATTGTCTAAGGCTCTAAAGAAGCAGAAAGGGGCTTGATGGATTTGTTGCTCAGAGTTGTTTTTGATATGTGCTGCCAAGTTGCTTTCCAGAAAAAATTACTTATACATTCAGTAGCATTGTGTGAAGTGCTTGTTTCAAGGCATACACACCAGCATTATTATAATTTTTAAATTCCTTTGCTTATTAATTATTAAACACGCAAAAAATGGTATCAGCTTTCAATGGGTGAAACTCGATTACCAGTGAGGGTGGACATTTTAACATACACTTTTTCAGCATTTAAGTTTCTTCTGTGAATTTTTGTTCCCATTTTTCTATCAGGTTTTAGTGTTTTCTGATCAATTTATATTAATATAAGTTCTTTATAGAGAGAGGGTATCAACTCTTTTTCTTTTTTTTAGTTTCAGAATATTACAAGAGTACAAATGTTTTGGTTACATAAATTGCTTTTGTACCATTTGAGTCAAAGTTATAAGTGTGCCCATCACCTAGAGGTATCAGCTCCTTATCTGGCATATTTGTTATGACATTTTTTTCAGTGTGTCACTGAAAAATATCAGTCTGCTGATATTTTTAATTTCTATGTAGTCAAATTTATTGATTTTTTTCCTCTCCAATAATTTTATGCTTACATTGTTGTCCCCTTTCTAAGATTATTTTTAATTTTATATTTAGTACTTTAACCTTCCTTGAACATAATAGGAGACAAATAAATAACTGTGGAATAAAATAAAACAAAACATGAACAAATAGCTTAATTTTAGCACGGACTATAAGGCAAAGTGCTAACTTTTCCTCCCAAATAACCAATGGTTTCAGCAGCACTTATTGAATAATCCTTCCTACATTAATTTGTGATACCAACTTCCCCATATACTACATTTTTATACATAAACAGTCTATCTTTAGACTGCCTAGAGTTCTGTTCCATTGATCTATCAGTTCATAAGATACTACCACTCTTTTCATCAGTATAGCTTTATTTTTTTTAAGGGAAAGTATGTCTAGTTTAATTACTTAGCTAACACACCTTAATATCTGGTAGAATACATTCTCCTTTTGTTACTTTTACTTTTCTTGAGAATTCTAGAAGCCAGGCATATATTCTCTATGCAAGTGTCTGGAAGAGTCTTCTCGGTGGAGTCTGATAGACCCCAAAGAAAAGACCTAAAGATAAGGGGACTGGGGGTTCCCCAAAGACACAGAAAGCTAGCTGGTCGTACCTTGAAGATCACATCAGGAAGTCCCAACCATTCACACAAGGTATCCAAACAGCTTTTTTTTTTTTTAAATTGGTTTTTATTTGCCTTACTGCACTGGTTAGAACCTCCAACACAATGCTTTGTTTTTCCTTGTTTAATAGACTTTATTTTCTAGAGCAGTTTTCTGTTCACAGCAAAATTGAGCAGAAGATGCAGAGATTTCTCTTTTATCCCAGGCCTGTCCTCCCTCATGTCCCCTTTGTCAACATCCCTCATCATAGTGGTACATTTGTTACACCTGATGAACCTACACTGACACATCAGCATCACCCAAAGTCCACAGTTTACATTAGGGTTCACTCTTAGTCAAATAACTTCTTACTGACTCTGTCTTAAATAGGAGCACATGGCTGAGCAGTCCAGGCATTCAAGAAAAGCAACTTATATAAAAGAGTCTGAATGAACCGAATAAAGCTTTCCAGAAGAGACATTATGTATTAAAACTATCACTGCTTTATTCAGAAAAATGGAAGACTTATTATATCCCTGAAATAAGAAGATAATGCTCTAAGAAACATGTAGAGAACAATGACAAAACCAAGTTGTTAGAAAGTAAAAACATGACAGCAGAATTGAAAACTTCAATAGAAAGGCTGGAAGATAGTTAACCAGCTCCTCAGAAACCAGAGTAGAAGACAAAGATATAGACATTAGAAAAGATTAAAAAAAAAAAACAATTAAAGGACCAGTCCAGAAAGGGGGAACAGAAAAAATAGGAGTGAAAGTAATCAAAGAAAATTCAATGATTTCTAAATTGAGAGAGCCGCTGGGTGCCCAGCTCAAGGCCTGAGTATAGGTCCACACTATTGAAAATCTTCAGAACACCACAGACAGAGAGATGAGCCAACAAGTTTCTAAAGAGAAAACGTAGTTCTATGTACAGTCTCAAGTATCAGAATGATATCTGGCTTTGCAACAATACTGGAAACTAAGACAATAGAACAATGCTTTCAAAATTCTTAGGAATATAATTTTCAACCTGGAATTCTATATTCAGGCCCACAATCATTTTAATAGCATGATTCCTTGAAGTTTTTAATAAACTTGTCTGTAAAGCCAGCTGGACTTGGTGACTTTTTTTTTTTTTTTCTGAGACAGAGTCTCACTCTGTTGCCCTGAGTAGAGTGCGGTGGCATCAGCCTAGCTCACAGCAACTTCAAACTCCTGGGCTCAAGTGATCCTCCTGCCTCAGCCTCCCGAGTAGCTAGGACTACATGTGTGCACCACCACGGCTGGCTAATTTCTTCCTATTTTTAGTAGATATGGGGTCTCACTCTTGCTCAGGCTCAAACTCCTG
>CAUYPO010065889.1:0-18846 GCA_963574435.1 Cheirogaleus major
GGGGGAGGAGGGGATGGGTATATATATACATAATGAGTGAGATGTGCAACGTTTGGGGGATGGTCATGCCTGAGGCTCTGCCTCGAGGGTGGAGGGGGGCATAGGCAATGTACGTAACCATAATATTTGTACCCCCATAATATGCTGAAATAAAAAAAAAAGAACTTGCAACACACACACACACACAAAAGAAATTTAAAAATATATCAAAATTTTAAGCATATATGCCATGTGCCCCAGGAATTCATGTCTAGGAATATATGATATATGTGATGTATGAGATGTATGTGAACATTTACACAACAGTGAATGTACACATATGCTCGTGTATGTGTACACGAGCTGCATGCTTTTTCTGCAAAAGACCAGAGGTGATCTCGATGTCCATTAATAGAATCTACATTCATGCAATAGGATACACATCTGTCATTTTTTTTTAATTACGGAAATCTAGTTGTGCTGATGTTTGAAATATCTGTAAGATATGTTATATGAAAATGCAAAGTACAGAAGGATATGTGTAAATAAAATGTGTGTAATGTTTACAGGTTGTTTTCATTTGTGTAACATAATTATATATGTGTTTAATATATATCCGTTATCTAAAGAGATGGAAAGGATGCATGAGAAATTGGTAAGAGTGATCATCTCTGTGCACACTAATGTTCACACATATTTTTGCATAGTTGAAACTTTGTACAATTTTTTAATTTAATTTTTTGTCAAAGTAACATAAACATTTTTTTAGAAAATTCAAGTAGCACTCCAAAGTTTCTAAGGAAAGACAAGTCCCCCACTCCACCCCTTCTCAGCCTCAAATGCTATTCTCCAGAGACAATCTTTTTTAAAATTTAGGTGGTTTTTGTATTCACTTTCATATTACTAATAACATGCTCTTTTGCCATATTTTGATGTTTTCCCATTTTACACGTCATCTGTTGACTTCCTATCACAGGAGGCAGATTTAACTGGCTTATGCCTCCCACTCCTGACACCCTCGCTCCCACACTCCTGCTCTTCCACCATTCTCCCATCATAATTAGATTGCAACTATAGCTAAATCAGTATTCGGTGGGCGCCTCTTTACAACTATGGAAATATTGTTCAAAGCTAAACCATGTGGTATACTATGATTGCATTTCCTTTCTCATAAGATTTCGTGGTTTTGTCTTGAGTTAACAATTGCCTTTTCTATGCATGTAACAACATTTCACATGTACCCCATAAATATGTACGAATGTATCAAAAAATAAAGTAAAAGGTAAATCTAAGTAAAACATAATAATTGCCCTTTCCCCCATTTATTTTGTCTTCCATGTGCCTGTCATTTGTTCAGTTGTAAAATTTCTCATATAACCATAAAATTTCTCTCAGTATGGCCTGACACAGAACTTACCACTTTATATTTTCTCCCCTTGAGACATTCCCTGCTGTGGCCTCTGTCTTCTTGCTCCATGGATAGATTGCTGTCGTTGTCCTGAGAATTCCTTTTATCTCTCTCTTCTACATCTTCTTTTTTGTTAAACTTGCTAATTCTGGTGGAGCACATCTGAAAAAAGGAACACAGAGAGAACTTTTTTGAGTTCTCTCATAAGAACGGTGTTGGTTAGGATGCTTTCAACTATGAGGGATAGTATTTTGGAATAAAAATGGGATTATTATTATTATTACTATTATTATTATCTCATCTCTAACTCTCTACATGTTTGGTTAGTGGCTCAATGATGTCATCAGGACCCACGCACTTTTTTTTTAATTTATTTTTTTATTTTTTGGAGATAGGGTCTTGCTCTGTCACCCAGGCTGGAATGCAGTGGTGTGATCATAGCTCATTGTAACCTCAAACTCTTGGGCTCAATGGATCTTCCTGTCTCAGCCTCCCAACTAGCTGGGACTACAAGCGTACACCACCACTGCTGGCTAATTTTTTTTTTTTTTAATTTTTTAGATTTGTTGTAGAGACGGGGTCTCACTAAGTTGCCCAGGCTAGTGTCAAACTCCTGGCCTCAAGGGATCTTCCTGCCTTGGCCTCCCAAAGTACTGGGATTCTAGGCATGGGCCATCACACCTGGCCTGCTTTTCATATTTTTGCTCTACTTTCATTCCAAGGATGATGATGTCCCTGGTTAGGTCACAGGTGGCTGTAGCAGCTAGCTAATCTCATTCACCAGCAGTTGGGTCATATGGCCAATCCTAGCAGCATGGAGAGCGGGAGAATGAATATGCAGCATTTACAGCGTCTACTGTGGGAACAGGTCTCTGTCAATAGGAAAAAAGGAATGGGGGCAATAGCTGTTGGACAGGCAATCCACAGGGGCTATATGTCATGCATATCTGAACATGTCTTTGTTCTACATTTGTAGTTTGTCTGGGTACAGAAAGTTTGGCTGAGTTAGAAAGAATGGTTTTTTTGTTTGTTTGTTTTTATTTTTCAGAATTTTGAAGGCATTGTTTCATTATATTCTAGATTGCAGCATTGCTGTCAGATGCATGATGCTATTCTGATTCCAAATCCTTTGTATGTGACCAGCTTTCCACTTTCTGAAAGCTTTTCCTTTGATTCTAAAATTTTACTGTAATGTGTCTGAGTGTAGATGTTCATTACTTTTTCAAATAAATTTTTGTTTCTGTTTTTGAGATGGGGTCTCATTATATTGCTCAGGCTGGTCTCAAACTCCTGGGCTCAAACAATCCTCCCACCTCAGTGGCTTAGCAGGAATTGCTTATTGAGAAGCATTTTCATGGTGTTCTGTTTCCTAAGTAGTACAGGACTCACACGTTTTTGGCAGTGTTTCCTTTGACTTGTCCCTTTGCAACAGGATTTACTAGTACTGTAGAATTTGAATCTGAGGTGGCAGGAAATCATCTATCCTATGTTTCTCTGGCCTGCCCCTCACCTGATAGCCCAGAGTCCCCTAAAGTCCTCCAATGAAGTCAGTCCCCAGCGGCCAGCTCACGAACACACACAGACAGGTCTGCGAAAGTAAGTACCAAGAGCGTCCTTCATTCCTTTCTTGCTCCCACTGCTGGTTCTAAATACAGCTGCTGTCCCCAGTTCCCTGGAGTTTTGAAGTGAAGAAACCTGTCCCCGGATGGACAGGAGGAAGAGGAGAAAATGTAATTATGGAGGAAATGCCCCTCATCCCTCTTTCACCTTATTCTCTGTCCGTGGAGACCAGAGCACTGGCATGTGGGCTCTAACATCTTACAGCATTTCTAGAACCCCAAACAAGCCATAAAGGCCAGGGATAGAGCTAATGAGTAAAGTCCTACTGCGTGCACAATGACTTCATCCTCCAAATTATTAAAGGATGAGCTGATGCGTAAAGCTTGTTGCTTCCATCTTCTTCTTTCCTTAGGATAAGAACATTCCCAGGATAGTCCTCATATCCTCATGTATTAAGAATTAGAGCTGAGTCTCCTTCCCCCAGCCACTAATGGAAGTATTTAAAACATATGCCAAAAAAAAACCCATAAAAACCACTTGGCTTTTTAAAGTATGCTTCACTGGAAAGCTATTTTAAAATCCACTTGTATTCAAATCTAAACAATCTGTGACATCTGATTGTGGGACACCTGCTCAAGAATTATTCAAATTCCATCTTATGAGTCAAAGGCTGCTGTGCTTCCCTGAGTCCCTGCACTTAAGGCCGATGCAGGCATATTTCCCATGACTCACCGAAGATACTTAATTTCTCAAAAGCACAGACGATTAAATGCTGGCAGGTGATTGTGTCTGCTACACTGCCTGGTCCTAGGCTGTGCTGGGTGACGGTGACATGCATGATAGTGGTCTTTAAACTTTTTTGTATTCAACTTTTTTAAACTGTAACATCTTGAAGCAGAGTCATGCGTCAAACAGGAGAGACCGGAGCAGCTGACAGGATTGGCACACGGATGGGGCCCCAGGAGCAGGTTTACCATGAAGCTAATGACACTTGAACTTCAGGGACCCTACAAAGCCCTGTGCCTAATTTTGTATTCTTGCTTTTGTAATCTTTTTCTTATAGAACGTTCCCCCCTCTCTATTGTATAAACTTCGGGCTCCATGAAACTTAGTTTCACACCTGATGGGACCCAGAGCCTCACCCTTCCTTCCTCTCTTCTTCCGCCCTCTGCAAGGAGCCCAGGTCCTCTGTGGAAGAAAAATTTAAAAAACAACTCATAAGGTGGCACAATTCCTGGAGACACGCGCACCCAGTCTCCTTTAGCTGGATGTGGCGTGTGATGAAGTTCTGACCCATGGGGTGTAGGCAGACTTCCAAGAACGCTCTAAAAGTCCAGAAACACACTCTGTTCCTTAGCCTCCTGGTCAGTGAGGTGATCATGACGGCGGCCAAGCTGGTCTCCACCCTGCATCGGAGGGGACTTTGCAGATGGAAGCCGTTTGCTGAGGAGGGTGAACAGGAAAGATACAAAGAGCCTGGATCCCTGATGACATCATGGTGCCGCTCCATCAGCCCAGACTGCCCCCCTCTGGGCTTATTTTCCATGAGAAAATAAAATCTTTGTGTTTGAGTCACTATTTCTCAGTTCACTGTCACTCACAGCTGGACAGAGTTCCTCCGCCTTCTTAAGAAAGGTGCAACAAATAAAAATAGGTCAAAGTCTAGGAGAGGTGGAAGCAACCTGAAAACTCTTAACCATCCACCCATTTTACACAGAAGGGCGCTGAGGCCCCAGGGAAGGGAGTGGCAGTGTGAAGCAACACCTATGGCAGCAGTGGCCCTGGTATAGCTGCTTAGAGGTAGGTGCAACTTGCTCCCATAAAGTGTGAATGCTTTTTATGCTAATGCCAAATGACACTTTGCAGCAGACGGTGGGCATTTGGAACATTGGAGCTTTAAGGGAAGCAGAATGGGATAGTATGTATAGTAGTCACCCCTTACCTGCAGGGTGGGCATGTTCCAAGACCCCCGTAGATGCCTGAAACAGTGGATAGTACCAAACCTTATATGCACTATGTTTTTTACTATGTGTATGTACCTATGATGAAGTGCAATTTATAAATTAGGCTTAGTAAGAGATTAACAACAATAAGAATAAAACAGAACAATTATAACAATATACTGTAATAAAAGTTACGTGAATGTGGTCTCTCTCTCTCTCTCAAAATATCTTATTGTACTGTCCTCACCTAGTTTTGGACCATGGTGATGGACCGCAGGTAACTGAAACTGCATAAAGTGAAACTGTGCTGATTTATTTATTTTCCTAGACGAACGTATATATACATTACTCATGTACACACATATAATATGTATGTTTTATTGAGACCTACTCAAGGAGACATTCATTTCAACCCTGAATCCCAGAAATTCAATATATTGAAAGGAAAAAGAAAAAAAATAAAAGCCCTATAGTATCGGCATTGGTGGGTTATTGTTCCTTCCCCACAGGGTAGATGAGCGGTTGGTTGGTCAGACAGTGTCACCTCTGTCCACAACCTGGAGTCATTTTGGCAGGAGGAGAGATATGCCCAGAGCTTGAGCAATGCAAATGTGACTCGCGCTCTAGGGAGCGTGACATCATCCGCACGTGCTCGGTCATGTCCGCCTGGCTCCCGTGGCAGCTGACTCCTAGCACATCCCTCAGACACATCTGTTTCACCGGCTGCAGCCGTAAATCTGCACTAGCCCCTGTTGCAGAGCTGGGGATATAACTGGTGGCCACGCTGCAGAGCTGGCCCTGAAGGAGATGATAGCTCTGTGGGTACAGGACCGAGGAAGCTGGCAGTCATCAGCGGGAGAGCAAGGGCTCTCCAGGGGGAAGGTCAGTGAGAAGACAGAGGAGGGGCCCCTGACTCATGCTTGGAAGTCCCAGAAGGCTTCTTGGAGAAGGTGACATCTAAATAAAGACCTGGAGGATGAGTAGGAGTTTCTGTCCTCCCCTTAGTCACTCTTCAGTGGCGGCTGCTGTCATGTGACAGTTCTTCATCCCAGATCCATAAAGTGAGGCAATGACGTGGTTAGAGAAATAAAATGCCCTCCCTTTTCCTTTCCTGGAAGTCTGCAGGCAGTGCCATCCGCTTGCCCTGGGAAGAGGCAGAGCCCAGGGTCAGGGAGTAGGGTGAAGGGCCAGGGATGTTTTCCTCCCCTGAGGATGCTGGGTCAGGAAACGGCCCCCTTGGCCCCCGGGGGGTCGTGCCCATTCTGGCAGTGGGCACCAGTGGACACTTCTTCTTATACTCTCTCTCCACCATATATTTTATTTTGGTAACAGCTTTATTGAGATATAATTTACATAGCATACAATTCACCCATTTAAACTGTATAACTCAATGTTATTTAGTATATTCATAGTGTTGTTCAACCATCTCCACAATCAATTATATTTTTATTTTTTATTTATTTATTTCAGCATATTATGGGGGTACAAATATTACGGTTACATATATCACGATCAATTTTAGAACATTTTCACCCCCTCAGAAGGAAACCCGTACCTTTTGGCTGTGACCTTTGATTTCCCCCAACCCTGGCAACTACTAATCTCTTTTGTCTCAATAGCTTTTGCCTGTTCTTAACATTTCATATAAATGGAATCACTTATGTGGTCCTTTGTAACTGATGTCTTCGACTTAGCATAATGTTTTCAAGGCTCACCCGTGTTGTAGCATGTACTTTGTTCCTTGTTATGGCCAAATTATACACACACATAATTTTTGCATGTGCTTCCGGCTGGCATCTGGGCCAACCATCAGTCCTATACTTAAACATGCCACTGACTGGTCAATTTGTTCTACAAATGCTTCTAGAGCAAACACCTTGGGATACGTAGGGTTCTCTGTTCCCTAAAGCTTCCAATCCATTTCCATGTCTCCATCTTCATTGCCACCACCCCAGTCTGCCGTCATTGGTCTTCTGGACCAGGGAGCTTTCCCAAAGTGAAATATTAGCTTCAACAGTCACTGTTCCTAATAGTGCCTGGATTAGAAATCAGAAAGGATGTCGATGGCAACATTTATAAGCGTGTCCCCTATAACCAGATACATTTACAAACACTGTCTCTTGTCATCCTTACAATAACCTCATGTGGAAGGTATTATCAGTTTCATTTTACCAATGAGACAAATGAAGCTGTGATAGTATAAATAAATAACTTGCCCAAAGCTGCTACGTGGCAGAGGAAACATTCTATCCCAGGCCCGTTGAATTCTCAGTTCTAAGATCTTTCCACTAATACCGACTTTTTCTGGAAGCCAGAGCGCAAATCCCTCCTGTCCAAGAGCCACTACACAAATCCTTGCTCACAAATGCCAAGTAACCTCAGAAAAAGGGCAACAGCGCCAAAGTTTGTGCCCAAGGAAAGCATAAACCAAGGGCTGCGGGGCTCGTAGTGAGATTCTACCAATATTGGGCCTGCGGAGAAAGCATCCTGATATTTGAGACCCAAAAAACAGTCTCCCTGCGGGTTGTCAGTTTGGTTCTTATTGGCTTGCCGGAAGTAAGTTCTCACATTTCCAAATGGAGACAGAGTATTTCCTTTGGAATTTTCTTACCCTGTTTTATTTTTGGGTGTCAACCTTTTCATTTTAGTCCGGGAAAGAGCTCGCTGTTCATTTCCTTTAGGGGATTTTTTTCCCTCCTTTTTCTAAGATAGCAGTACCTCTACCAGGAAAACTGGCTACCAGGGCTGTGATCAGAGGGTCGGCTGCTTTTGCATGCTTGTCACTGAGGCGTTTCCACCTAAAGCTTCTCTGTCATTTTGAGGTCACCTGAGAGCACGCAAGCCTGGCTTGTCAATGACTTCATCCCTCTGGCCCTGGCCCAGCCTCTTCAAGCTTCATCACTATAGTGTGGCAGTTGACTACTTGCTGACATGGTTATGTCACTAATAATTCTTTTGCAAACCAGGAATTTCCCAGTTATTGTTAAATGGGAAAAGGAAGGTGCACTGGGGTGGCTGGCAGTAGGTCATCTTCACATTACAAAGGCAGCCCACTTAGGGGAATGACTTTGGTCCTACTTAATAGTTTCCTTCTGCTCTGAAGCACTCTGGGTGTGTTCTTCTGTAATCAAAACAGCTGATCCCTGTCTATTTTCCTACAGAGATACAGTTGCTAAAAATAATGCATCTATGTGCCAGGCGCGGTGGCTCACGACTATAACAACAAGCAATGATGCTGCATTTTCAAAATGTATCTTTGATCCATTCATCAGTAGGCAGTTCTTAATAATTCATTCTGTAAAATTACAGGTCCATTTGAGTTATCTTTTCATGAAAAAAATAGATTCTAGATCCAAGAATTTCCTATTTATGTGTCTTTTGATGGAAAATAAAATTCAAAACATTCCGTCAAATTCATAAGGTATGTGGTGATAAGTTTTGACAAATGTGCAATATCTAGATTATCACCTATTTTATTGATAATTATGGAACATATTATGACAATCTATAATCATAGCATCTGTAGAAACTGTACTGACAAGCTTCTTCTAACTTCTACTTTTGCCATTTAATCTTTTGAAGAATACGTTGTATTTCTTCCTTGCATGGAATTATTAAGATTATTAAAAATACTGAAGATACCAGACAAATGAGATTGTTCTTCCAAGTCACATCTTTGAAAAGGTGGGACCAACCTAGTTTTTTATCTTTCAGAGGCAAAGAGTTCGTTTCGTAGTTCAAACTTCCTTAATGGAACTCCTACCCTTAATAAACATCACTCCTCAGCATGCAATAAGTGATATATGATCAGCTTTCATATTATTACATAAAGACAATAATCTCAATTTTAACACATCGGCTTTTCTTTAATTCATAATTTTTACTATGACACTAATCACACTGTTTTGTTCAGCTGTTTTTGTAGTAGGAATTTATGAAGGAAGCAATATGTTGATTTATTCCATGCAAAATCCTTCATCTCTGTACCTGTTCCAGAAAACCTTCCTGTCATTGCAGCTACATCGTCAGAACTCACTCCTACATAAAGCTCAACCTCCAAACTACACTTAATTGTCAATATAATCCTGAGTTTTATACAGTTCGGAGCTGTTGCCTGAACCTCCTGGTAATCTCTACCCCATTTCCTACTTTACTTTTTATTTATTTATTTATTTTTTGGGACAGAGTCTCACTCTGTTGCCCGGGCTACAGTGTCATGGCATCAGCCTAGCTTACAGCAACCTCAAACTCCTGGGCTCAAGGGATCCTCCTGCCTCAGCCTCTCAGGTAACTGGGACTACAGGCATGTGCCACCATGCCCGGCTAATTTTTTCTATATTAATTTTTAGTTGGCCAATTAATTTCTTTCTACTTTTAGTAGAGACAGGGTCTCACTCTTGCTCAGCCTTGTTTCAAACTCCTGACCTTGAGCGATCTTCCCACCTCGGCCTCCCAGAGAGCTAGGATTACAGGTGTGAGCCAGCACACTTGGCCCTACTTTACTTTTTAAACCTTTGCACTTGTGATTTGTGTCAACTTGATTGGGTCAGGAGTTCCCAGATATTTGGCTAAACATCATTTCTGAGTGTGTCTTTGAGGGTGTTTCTGGATGAGATTAGCACTTGAGTTGGTGGGCGAGTAGAGCAGGTCAACCCCAAGGTGAGTGGGCCTCATCTAATTCTTTGAGGGCTAGAATAGAACAAAATGCAGAGCAAGGGGGAATTGGCCCTTTTCCTTGCCAGACTGCTTAAGCTGGAACCAGTCTCTCCTGCCCTTAGACTGTGCTGTGCACCATCAGCTCCCCTGGTACTCAGGCCTTCAGACCCAGACTGAATCACAACACTGGATCTCCAACTCGCAGAGGATGGACTACGGGACTTCTAGCTTCCATCATCACACGAGCCAATTCCTTATCTCTCTCTCTCTCTCTCTCTCTGTGTTTCTCTCTCACTTGAGTTGATTATTCTGAGAAATCACAGCCACAGGAGAAACTCTGAAAACAGAGTAGCAGTTACCCTTTTGTAAGGGAAATTTATATCTATAAAAAAAATCTCTATTTGTATCAGCAATAAAAAGGAAAAAATTGATACATACAACAATTTGGGTGGACCTCTAAGGAATTAGTCCAAGTAGAAAAAGCCAATCTCAAAGGTTACATGCTACATGATTCCATTTATACAACATTCTTTTTTTTTTGAGTAGGAACAGGGCCTTGCTCTGTTCCCCATGCTGGAGTGCAGTGGCATCACTATACCATTAAACTACTGGGATTAAGCAATCCTCCTGCTTCAGCCTTCCAAGTAGCTGGGACTACAGGTTCACACCACCATGCCTGGTTAATTGTTTTAAATTTTTTGCGGAGATGAGTATCTCGCCAAGTTACCCAGGCTGGTCTTGAACTCCTGGCCTCAAGCGATCCTCTCTCCTCAGCCTCCCACCAAAGTGCTAGGATTAAGGTGTGAGCCACTGGGCCCAGCTAACAATGACATTGAGCTGAGCCACCCCATCCCACTGCACGTGGGCTAGAGTTCCATCCTATTTCATTTGCATCTCAAAGTACAGGTATTTTAGCTGACTTCTGCTTTGCATGAAGGGCCTAGCACATAGGCTTCAGTAAGAGTTCAAAACATTCTGACTTGCACTGGGGCAGCATGTACATCATAAATGCAAGGCCTCCAAGGACTACTGTTTTGATATAATGAATTGTTTAAACATTTAAATCCTCATATGCTCATTTGCAAATCAAACTTTTTGGAAGGTTTTGCATCAATGTCATTGTTAGCTTGATTATATTACGTAGCAAATTCACTGTTCTCATTCATCCTGTTCCCAAATTTAGCTTTCCTTTTCAAGGGCTTGAAAGAACTTATAAATACTTTCAATACTGAGTGCAAATTAATCCTTGTACCCACTCTAAAGGATCCTGAAATATCTTTCCACATCTACCACTCACCCCCTTCGTGTTTATTGCCCTCTATTCAGTGCCCAGCCTAGTTCCTTTCTTACTTTGTTAGAGACTGAAATCATTGCTCCCCACCCACAATCTCTTCTTGGAAATGCTGCCCTTTCCACAGGCTCAAGCTACCCTACCTGCCAAGTAGGTACAAACTGGACCAGGAGTGAATGCAACCTAAGTTGGGGCTAATGAAATGTACCCCAGGAACTTGGAGTTGGGACATTGGGACTGAGCAACTTATTATCTGTGAAGGACCAGACTGAAGGCCTACAAGACACGGGGTGAAACCACCATTTTAGGACAGCAGCAAGATGAGATACTGAGGAGGTGAGGGGTGGGGAGAAAGAAGGAAAGAGAGAGACAGAGAGAAACCACCTGCCTTTGATATTCCCAATCCTGAGGTTCAGTTGGGTTCTTTGAGATCCATTTCTTTATAACAAATCTCCTTTTATATGAACTAACATTACTAGGTTTTAGTTAATTATACCAAATAATTCTTGAGTCAGATTCTCAGAGAGGGTCTTCAAAACAAAGTTTATAAAATCAATGAATAAACATTAACCATATTAGGAGCTAATCCCATTCATTTTTTTCCTTCTATTTTTCCTATTTTTTAAAAACATGTGAAAATATGTCATCCATATAGAAGAGGGCATAAAATATAATCATTCCAGCTGATGGGACTCATGAATATAGATATAAAAATCCTATGCAAAATATTTACAAACAGAATCCACCAACATGCAAAAAGATAGTAAGCCTCTTGTAAACATCATAATTAATAGTTAAATGTTGAAAATTTTCTTTTGATTTTTGGGAATAAGGTAAGTGTGCTGTCTAAGTCCTCTGGGAAGCAAATGCCAAGATGGATTTAGAAGAGCAATAGATTTATTAGAGGCCGTGCAGAGAAAGCTTCAGATCTCCATGAGGCTCTGACCGGGTAAGGAGAGGGGCGGGAAGGAGTCTACGGTAGGAAGAGTCCCAGACTACAGTGCAGCTCTAAGAATATCTTGACCAGCCCAACGTGGAGCTGAGGCTCAAAGATTTCCCACCGAGAAGTCCTACGCTGGCCAGAAAGATGAATCCTTGTACCACTGCCAAGCTCATTAATTGGCAGGAGGCTGCTCTGGAAGTTCACGGCCTCATTTCAGAAGTTGAAGGAGATGCCAAAGGCACCTGCAGCTGGACGCTGTGAGCCAACTGCACTCTCCAAGGCAGGCTCTTTTTTGAAGAGAGATCTGAGAGGCTCACCTCCACAACTGCCACGAGAATACCCATTATCACCACTTCTATTCAGCGTTGTACTGGAGTTCCCAGTCAGGGCATAACGAATAGGAAAATACAGAAAAGACATCTAGAAAGGAAGAAATATGCTGAAATTATTTGAAAATTATATGGCTGAGTGCATACAAAATTCCAAAGGAATATACAAATAAATATTTAGAATAAGTGAATTAAGCAATGTTGTTGCATATAATGTCTATTTAGAAAGTCAACTGCATACCTATTTGCCAGGTGCATATAAAAACCAAGTATCCAGGAATACAATTAAAAAAAGGATGTGCAAGACATTTATATACAGAACTGTAATACATTATTGAGAAAAATACACACACATAAATACCCTTAAATATATGGAGAAACAAACCATGTTCATAGATTGGTAGAATAAATAGTATAAAAATATCACTTCTCTCTGATAATCTGTAGATTCAATACAATTCTAAACAAGATCCCAACTGATTTTTTCCCTTTTTGTTTATTTTGTGGAATTTAACAAACTAATTCCAAATTTCATATGGAAATGCAAAAGACCAAGAATAGTCAAGGTATTCTTGAAGAATAAGGTGGGAGGATATATTTTACTAATATGAAGACTATGACATTCATATAAAGAATGTACAATATACATTGGACATTCATGTACAGAAAATGAAACTTGACTTCACCTGACACCATGTGGTAAAATCAATAACAAGTTGATCATAGATATAAATGTGCAAGGTGAAACAAAGTTTGTAGAGGATAATAAAAGATAATACCCTCATGTTTTTAGAATAGGGGAAAATTACTTAAACAGCATAAAAAAGGCATTAAACATAAAGAAAAAGCTTAATAAATTTCCTTAAGAGAATGAAAAGCAAGTCACAAAGTGGAAGAAGATATTTGTAACATAATGAGAAGAACCTGTATTTGGAATATACACAAAATTTCTACAATTCAATAACAAAAAGACAATAAAGGGAAAAATAGGCAAGAAGTTGGAATGTGCACTTTGCAAAAGGTGATATCAAAATAGCTAAGAGACATGAAAATATATACAACCTCTTTATTCTTAAGAGAAGTGCCAGTTAAAACTACAATGTGAAATGACTATGGAGGTAACAGAAAGACAAAAATTAAAGGAACTAAAAGGAGGAATAGGCCGGGTGTGGCGGCTAACGCCTGTAATCCTAGCACTCTGGGAGGCCGAGGTGAGAGGATGCCTTGAGCTCAGGAGTTCGAGACCAGCCTGAGCAAAAGTGAGCTCCATCTCTGCTAAAAATAGAAAAATTAGCAGGGTGTATAGGTGCGCACCTGTAGTCCCAGCTGCTGGGGAGGCTGAGGCAAGAGGATGCTTGAGCCCAAGAGTTTGAGGTTGCAGTGAGCTAGGATAATGCCACTGCACTCTACCCAGGGTGACAGAGTGAGATCTGTCTCAAAAAAAAATACAACATCATTTGCATAGTATTCCTGTCATTTGTGCACAACCTGAACTTAGTCATGAGGAAATAACAGACAAATGCAAACTGTGAGACATTCTACAAGGTAACTGTATTCTTCACAAATGCCAGTACAATGAAAGACAAACAAAAGCTGAGGAACTGTGCCATTTTAAAGACAGCTAAAGAGACATGAAAACAAAATGCACTGAGTGATCCTGGATTGAATTCCATACCAGAAAAATTTTAAAATTGCTATAAAGGACATTTTTGAGACGATTGGAGAAATGTGAATAAGGTTAGATAATAGTGTTATTTCAATGTAAAATTTTTCAATTTTGGACCAGGCATGGGGGTTTATGCCTGTAATCCTAACCCTCTTCGAGGCCAAGGCAGGAGGATTGTTTGAGCTCAGGAGTTTGAGACCAGCCTGAACAAGAGTGAGACCCATCTCTACTAAAAACAGAAAAAATTAGCTGGGCATAGTGGCAAGCAACCATAGTCCCAGCTACTCAGGAGGCTGAGGCAGGAGGAAGGCTTGAGCCCAGGAGTTTGAGGTTGCTGTGAGCTAGGCTGATGCCATGGCACTCTAGCCTGGGCAACAGAGCAAGACTATGTCACACACATAAAAAAAATTCCAATTTCGGTAATTGTACTGTAGTTATGTAAATGAATGCTTTGGTTCTCAGAAAATAAACACACTTAATCATTTAGAATTAAGGGGCCTGGTATTTGCAACTTAGCATTAAATGTTCAGAAACATATAATATATAATAAATACAAATAGATAATAAAACAAATGAAGCAAATGTTTCCCATAGGCTAGATTGTTTAAAGACATTGTACTAGGCTTTTAATGCAACTTATAAATTTTTTCTTAAGACAAAGTCTCAGTCTGTCGCCCCAGGTAGAGTGCAGTGGCATCATCATAGCTCACTGCAACTTCAAACTCCTGGGCTCCTCCTGCCTCAGGCAACTCATAAATTAACATTGATTTATGCAAAACAAGGCCATGAAAGTCCATTCATCTGTTATATACCTGGTCTCAGGTATATGAAAGAAAGAGGTCGAACCTCCCTCATTTCCTTTGTAAATCCCCATAGACCTCTTCTATGGCAGGTCACCAACTGCCTTTTCAGACATTCTAGAGGTCCAGAGGTCTCTCCCAACACAGGAGTCTCACTCTGAATTGTAGAAAGCATGTTACTGAGGCACAATAAACTTTGGCTGATGGTGGTGACATTTACAAGCAATAAAAGAAGGTTGGGTTGATGGGTCCATTATAGAGGTTATATCTGATAGCAGTAGTCTTTCTTTGTAAATCTAGGTTAATAGTTTTGAGCCACAGTTTAAGGCTGTTCATTTAGCATCAGAAGAAGGTTAGTTGATGTCATGGTCTACATGAAAGGTAACCATTAACACTGTCTTCCCGCCAGGGAGCACGCACTTCTCAGAACCCACCATACACATGTCCCGTTTTGCCTTCACACTCCCAAATGCGTATTCTCTCTTTCTTGGCTGAAGCACAAGGAAAAACAGTGCAGAGTTATATTTTAAACTAATGGCACCTCTATTGACTTCTAGTACTAGTTAATAGGCTGGGCTATCTCTACTATTGTAGAGAATGAAATCATATAAGGTTCATTATAATATTTTTTTCTTCCACCAAAAAGCAAAAATGTCTTGCAAAAAAAGATCATTTCCATTAGATATAGTGCTCTTTAAATGATCCACAGCTTAAAATATATATGAGGTCATATATGTTTGTATTTGTCTCAAGAAATTCTGGGAGGATATACTTAAAGCTAATAAATAAAAGTAATTAGTTACCTGTGCTAGTTGGAGAGATGAAAACTGCACAGATGAAGGACCCAAAAAGTATTCACTGAAAAATAATTTTCTATTGTTAAATTCATCAACTAAGTGATATATTAACTACTGAGGGGGAAAAAAATCCACAGCTATCCGGATAGACTCACCAAAGAGGCCACCTTAACTTTGGCATTGTACAACTGTAGTTTTCTGCCCCCTGAATGCCTCTTTTGTTATCCTCAGTTCATCCTGCAGGTGTTGTTGATAACAGGTGGCAAATAATAAGTTACAGTTTATGAGGTTATGTTCTTCCTCAATCTTCCATCCAAAGATGAACTTAGTACATTATGAATGAAGTTGTGGCATTGCACAAGAGAAGCAAGAGTAAATAAAATCTTCTAGGTGTCAAATGAACAACTGCAAACTAGTACAACCTCTATGGAAAGTAATATGGCAACACCTCAAAGAACTAAAAGTAGAACTACCATTGTGGGATCCAGCAATCCCACTACTGAGTATTTACCCAAAGGACAAAAGACATTTTATAAAAAAGTTACCTGCAGTTGAATGTTTATAGTAGCACAATTCACAATTGCAAATATGTAGAAACAACCCAACTGCCCATCAATACATGAGTGGATTAATAAAATGTGGTATATGTATACCATGGAGTAATTACTACTCAGCCATAAAAAAAAATGGTGAACTACTTATTGTATTATTCTGGATGGAGCTGGAGCCCATTCTTCAAAGTAAAATACCACAAGAATGGAAAAACAAACACCACATGTACTCACCATTAAATTGGCACTAATCAGCCGGGCGCGGTGGCTCACGCCTGCAATCCTAGCACTCTGGGAGGCCAAGGCAGGAGGATCGCTCAAGGTCAGGAGTTCGAAACCAGCCTGAGCAAGAGCGAGACCCTGTCTCTACTAAAAATAGAAATTAATTGGCCAACTAAAAATATATAGAAAAAATTAGCAGGGCATGGTGGCACATGCCTGTAGTCCCAGCTACTTGAAAGGCTGAGGCAGAAGGATTGCTTGAGCCCAGGAGTTTGAGGCTGCTGTGAGCTAGGCTGACGCCACGGCACTCTAGCCCAGGCAAAAAGTGAGAGTCTGTCTCAAAAAAAAAAAAAAAAAAAAAAAATTGGCACTAATCGATCAACACTAATATGCACATATGGGAAGTAACATTCATAGGGTGTTGGGCAGGTGGAAGGGAGGAGGAGGGCATAGGTATATTCACACCAAATGGGTGCAGTGTGCTCATCTGGGGGATGGACATGCTTGTAGCTCTGACTCAGGCGGTGCAAAGGCAATTCATGTAATCAAAGCGTTTGTACCCCTGTAATACTCTGAAATTAAAAAAAAAAATTAGATGAAAGGAAGCTCCTTAGTCTCTTTTTTAAAAAGTACTTGTTCTTCTTATTGCAAAAATAAAAAAACATGATTGTTGTAGAATCTTTGGAATACACAAAATTTAAGAGGACTAGTCCACTAATACTTAAGCCATAGTTTCACAGGGACTGAGTTAGCATTCATACTTTGAACCTACTTACAAGGCAAGGAATGAGTTTCAGTTCTGTTTTATTTTTTTTTATTTTATTTTTATTTATTTATTTATTTTGAGACAGAGTCTCACTCTGTTGCCCGGGCTAGAGTGAGTGCCATGGCGTCAGCCTTGCTCACAGCAACCTCAAACTCCTGGGCTCGAGCAATCCTCCTGCCTCAGCCTCCCAAGTAGTTGGGACTACAGGCATGCGCCACCATGCCCGGCTCATTTTTTTCTATATATTTTTAGTTGGCCAATTAATTGCTTTCTATTTATAGTAGAGACGGGGTCTTGCTCTTGCTCAGGCTAGTTTCGAACTCCTGAGCTCCAGCGATCCACCTGCCTCAGCCTCCCAGAGAGTTAGGATTACAGGCATGAGCCACCGCGCCCGGCCAAAGTCTACAGTTTTAAATGTTAATCTCATCTAAAAAATACCTTCACAGAAACATCGAGAATAATGTTTGACCAAATATCTGGGTACTATGGCCTTGCCAAGTTGACACGTGAAATTAACCATCACCACTAACATATAAGCTCCGTGAGGACAGCTTTGTTTACTGTATAACTTCTCTAGGCCTTTAATATGTTTATATATATTGTGACTCTATGAGCAGGAAGTACAGTATACAGTGTTTCCCAGTCCTTTTTGACCCTGGAACCACTTGTATATGCACCTCCTATTCATAGCTGAACAATTTGGGCAATCCTTCTCTAAGTCATAGAGATCCTACAACCTGGAAAGATTATACTCATTCTTATATAAACATTTTCTTTTATAGATATTTTTAGGTATGGCTTTCTAATTCTGGGAAATAGGTGTACAAAATAGTTGTGTCATGGTTTGCAGAGCGTAAGTGATCAAGAACTATTCGTACAATTATTTCTAAGCTGAAACTGAGCATATGTACCTCTCCCTCCCATTTAATTTCTGGTAATTTGTTTTGTTTCCACTTCAGTGGAACAGAAATAAGTAGGGCTTGCATAGTTGGTGGGGTGGGAGTCCAAGAAAGTACTGACCCCAGATCAAGCCTTTTCCTCTTTATCTGAGGCTTCTCTGAGTACGTAAAAACCTTTTTCTTTCCCATATTTATAACTGAAATTTTGAAATTTAGTGAATGGAATAGACTTTTAGAAGCCAAGATAATGTATAGGAGACAGAGGGAGAATTGAAGGACTGTTATAAGATTTTGTATTTATCATGTCTCGTGCTATAAGGAGGCATACTGCATGATTTGGTTTAACCACTGTTCTGTTCCTAATGTAGGGACATCCAAGAGATATTTTCATCTCCTGCTTGTCTAACTGGAAGTTTTGTAAGGAAAAGGTAATATATATATGTGTATATATATAATAAATTAAAATACTATTAAAAATACCATGAAAGAGTATAAAAAATGACTCAAGGGTAAAATAAGTAACTATGTGTTTATCTCTTTTTAAAAACTACTTTTTGGGCCGGGCGTGGTGGCTCACACCTGTAATCCTAGTACTCTGGGAGGCCGAGGTGGGAGGATCGCTCAAGGTCAGGAGTTCTAAACCAGCCTGAGCAAGAGTGAGACCCCCGTCTCTACTAAAAATAGAAAGAAAATTAATTGGCCAACTAAAATATAGAGAAAAAAATTAGCTGGGCATGGTGGCGCATGTCTGTAGTCCCAGCTACTCGGGAGGCTGAGGCAGGAGGATTGCTTGAGCCCAGGAGTTTGAGGTTGCTGTGAGCTAGGCTGACACCACAGCACTCTAGCCTGGGCAACAGAGTAAGACTCTGTCTCAAAAAAAAAAAAAGAAAAAGGGAAAAATTACTTTTTTAACAAAAGAAAATTATATGCTTGCTGTAGAAAATGCCAGAAATACAGACATACAACAGAAAGAAAGTGAAAATGACCCATAATCCATCACTTAAGAGTAATAGCTAGCATTTATGTATATGTATAT